>BQNB010001483.1:0-76003 GCA_026074375.1 Tanacetum coccineum
TTCTAGTTTTCTAGTTTTCTACTTTTCGACATTTGGGTAAATCTCCTTTATAAGGAGTATAGATAGATGTAACAGCAAACTTTGAATTGTTTATTTAGAAACTCTGAAAATCATGTTTTTTGTTTGTGTTATAATTTGTGCTTCTACTCCAAATCGTTTGTCTTTGTTATGTCTTTTCTTTTAGAGATTTAGATTGTTATCGAATTTGATCTGCTGCCGTGATTGTTTTCTTCTTATAGTGTTTCAATAATTTTATTACTAAGCTATATATACTACTAGAGATGCTATTCATAAGATGATCATAGTGGTAGTATAATGAGGATATCATCCTTGTATACTAGTTGACGCCCAGCTGCAGACACTTTTTTTACCCCAAAAGCAGCTCGAGGATGGCTCTACACTTGCAGACAACTACATCCATAATGAATCCATCATCGAGCTAGTTGTTATCTGATTAAAGAATGATGTGCAGTTAACTTAGAAGGAAACGATCAAGGACCAGAAGGAAGCCATCTCCCACCCCATTAAAAGAGGCTCATGCTTGTCGCGTAGCATCTTAGGGTGAAGACTGAGGTCTGAGGATGCATACAGTTTTAAATTATATTAATACTAATTTCTTGTGTATCATGATCATCAGGAATGTTGTTTTTTTTATTGGGAACCAATATCAGTATAGTAACTTTTCCTTAATACTAAAAGCTATTGGACAAAACTACCTTGTGTTCTTCCCCCTTTTAAACTTCTTCTTGTTTTTGTACCCTAGGCTCATCGGTGTCGGGATGCAGCAATGAACGCAATTGTCCAGTCCTAACCGGGCAAGCAGGCACTCATCTTTTCCACAAAACGGTTTGGATTTTCGGCAAGCATAAGAACAAGAACAACGTTTTGTTTGTTCGATTGTGAATCAAGCACTAGCATCCTAGCGTATTCCCTTGACGTGTAGTGCGAGCATACCTTTAGAGGTGATTGTTTTAATCACTTTTAGAGTTTCAAGAATCAAGATCCAAGATCAAGAAAACATCAATTGTCTTAGTAATTCAATTGATTCGAGGTTGGTAAATTTATTATATGTGATAATTGTTTGTTAATTCATATACATCAAACTAGTTCTATCCGTTGCGTACTCATAGTAATTGGTTACTAGTATTATAAAATCCCAATAGATACTGCCTACTACAGTGCTACCCATTGAGGTAACATACTACTGAAACCACCCTAAGCGTACATTTGACAAAATACTAAACTTAAAAATAGATCTTGCTAGCTTTACAAGATGTATATGTTTGAAGGTCTTCAACAAAAACCTCACTAGCATCCCAAGCTTTATATCTGAGTTATAGAGTTTGATAGAATTCGGCTCGGGGGAAACTCGTTAGGTGGAACCATACCGTTATCAATAATAGAGCTCGATAAACTCGGGAAATTGAATATTAGCAACAATGGTCTGACAACTGGAGATGTTAGAGCAGTTGGATGCTTCTCACAACCATCTTACTGGAACTTTAGCTTTGCGATACAAATCAACATGTGGTACAACCTATTCACGGGTCAAATACCAGCATCATTACTCAACTCTCCTTTCTATTCTTTTGTGGGGAATCCAGTCCCTGGATTCCCCACAAAAGAATAGAAAGGCGAGTTGAGTAATGATGCTGGTATTTGACCCCGAATAGGTTGTACGAGTTGTTGATTTGTGTTAACTCGCGAAGCTCTGCAAGTGATGCTAAATTTCCAGTAAGATGGTTGTGAGAAGCATCCAACTACTCTAACATCTCCAGCTTACTTAAACATGAGGGACTATCACCTGACAGACCACTGTTGCTAATATTCAATTTTCCGAGTTTCTTGAGTCTATTATTTATGATGGTATGGTTCCACCTAATAAATTTCCATCAAGCCGAACTAGGCCACTAATTACGACCACACCTCTCGAGCTTCAAGGATCCTGACCAGTCCTGTTTTGAGCCGGATTTGGACAGTTGTTGGCCCAAGGGTTATTCGCACCACAATAATAACACCTTTGGTAACCGCCACCGCTATTGTTTTGACGACCATGCATTGTACCGTTTAAATTTGAAAAGACACCAAAATTTGGAGGATGTACGTTGTAATGGACCTTCTTGAACTTAAACCTTTGTATATGAGAATGAGAGTGATGAGGCATTTAGAACTAGAATTTGGAGGATGTATATGAGAATGAGAGTGATGAGGTATCTTTTATATAAAGGGAAAAGAAAAGGGTACAAGTGGAAACTAAAAAGTTGCATGTGAACGAAGATAAACGTGTAAAACACAAAAGCTATGCTGGTGAAGAAAACATGTAAAACACAAAAGCTATGGTGGTGAAGAAAACGTGTAAAACACAAAAGTTCATCTTTGATGATTGGACACTATAGTACTATATCCATTGACGGAACATGAACCGTTTTTATAGGAGGGCCGGAACTTTTTCAAAAAAGATCTTAGCACTAATGTATCAATCAAAATGCACTAAGAACAATAATGTTTGGAGGGGCCGTGGCACTCCCTAGTCCCTAGCCCTCAAGAAGGTTGTCCTTGACTATATCTTATTATAAACGTATGACGAGTCAACGACAGCTTTTTGCAGACCGGGCCATGAATTTGGTTAAACAGGTGATTTGGTGATTTTTAGATTATCTAACTGCTAGGATTAATCAGCAATAATGTTCATCATAAGAGGCCTAATGCATTACATATGTATTTGTTGAAAATTATTGAGAAAAAGAATAAAAATGTGCATGAAAATATGCAATGTGCTTTTTTTTTTTTAGCAACTGCAGGTCAAAATTTAGTTTACTGAAAAGGTTTTGGAGAACTAACTGTATTGTTCATCTTAGAAACCAAATAAAGTTTGGATGGGGCCGTGTGCCCGGCTCACCTATGTCCCTAGCCAACTCTAGATATATGTTGAGCCTTGACACACTATCTCATTCAAACTTACAACAACACGATACAGGACACAGCTCACAACGACACTACTTAATTGCGAGGCGAACACGACGGGCGATTTCACGTCTACTTCCCCCCATACACACAAATAACACAGACATTCTCTTACAAGCGAAAAGCAGACACACCCTAAAAACAGAGCGTCTATAGTTTTCACACACACTAGCGGGGGAGTACAACATATTGGGGCCGCCCAACACCCCCACCATCACCGCACGCTCCCCTCTACCACTCTATCTATGGGGGGGGGGAGGGGGGGTGGGGGTGGGGGGGACAAAATGGAGGGGGGGGGAGTGAAACACAACAGTATTGTGATCCTACATGAGACGCGAAGTTACGTGATATAGGACACACACGAGCAGAAGGAGGAGGGGGAAAAGATAAGGGGGTGGGGGGGGGGAGGGGGGAGGGGGGGTGGGGGGGGGGGGGAAAGGGGAGAAGGGGGGGGGGGGGGGGGGGGGGGGGGGGGGGAGGGGGGGGGGGGGGGGGGGGGGGGGGGGGGGGGGGGGGGGGGGGAGGGGGGGGGGGGGGTGGGGGGGGTTATACATATCGTCTATAATCCACACATTCTCTACACAGTACAACACAACACACGGGCTAGAGTGTTGCTGTTGATTAAAGGTGAATTGCGAGAAGCGCTGGCGGTATATCTATCTATAGGGTGAGTTGGGGGGGGTGAATGGGGAGCGGAGGGGGGGTATATTGGGTTGTGGGGGGGGGGGGATTTGGGATGTGATAGCGAAGTGTGTGGGGGGGGGGGTTTGAGGTGGTTAGTGAGAATATGTGTGTGTGGTGAGAGAGTGAGTGAGAGTGATGAGTATTTTGTTTGGTTGGTATTATTGATATAGATGATATATATATGGGGGTGTTAGGGGGTTGTGTTTGGTGAGGGAGTGATGTGAGGAGTGTAGAGAAGAGAGAGTATAGGTGTAAGGTGTGTGTGGTGATGGTGGTGTGGGTGTTCTTGTATTTTTTGTGAGAGAGTGAGTGAGAGTAAGAGAGTGAGGTTTTTAGGGTGGTGGTTGGTACACGTTGGGGTGGGTGGGTGAGATGAGAGAGTGTTGTGAGTGGTGTGTGTTTTGTTGTGGGGTTGGTGTTGTTGGGTGGGTGGGTGGTGGTGTGTTGTGGGTGGTTTTTGAGAGGAGTGAGTAGGTTGGTTGAGGTTTGTGGGGGGGGTTGTGGGGTGTTGAGAGTGTGTGGTATTTGTGGGTGGGGGGGGTGTGGTGTGTGGGTGGGGTGGGGGGGGTGGGGGTGGTGGGGTGGGTGGTGGGGGGTGGGGGTGGGGGGTGTGGGGGTGGGGTGGGGTGGGGTGTTTTGGTGGTGGGGTGGTGTGGTGTTGGTTTGTGGGTGGGGGGGGGGGGGGGGGTGGGGTGGGGGTGGTGTGTGGGGGGGGGGGGGGGGGGGGGGGGGGTGGGGGGGGGGGGGTAGATGTGTGGGGGTGTGTGTGGGGGGGGTTGGGTGGGTGTGTGTGTGTGGGGGGGGGGGGGGGTTTGGGTGGGGGTGGGTGTTTTGTTGGGGTGGGTGGGGGTGTGGGGGTGGGGGGGGGGGGGTTTGGTGGGGGGTGGGTGGGGTGGTGTGGGGTTTTGGTTTTTGGGGGGTGGTGGGGTGGGGTTTTGGGGGGGGGTATTTGGTTTTTTTTTAGGGGGGGTTTGTGTTTGTGATTGTGGGTGGGGGGTTTGGTTGGTTTTGGGTTATTTTGTTTTGGGTTAGTTGTTGGATTAAATTAATGGTGTTAGTATTGTAAGTTTAGGTAAGTTTTATTTTAGTTATAGGGTTATTTGAATGTTTATGTTGAGATTTGATTGTTATGGTGGTTGTTATGATTATTGATGTGATAGGGGTTAATGGGGTTAGTTTTTAATTTTTAGTTGAGATTTTAGTTTTTATTGATTGGGTTATGTTATATTTTGTAATTATTATATTTGGGTTAGAGTATTGTTTAGTTTTTTTAAGTTCTTTTAGTGTTTTGAGTGTTATTTGGGGTAGGGGTTTGGGGGAAAAAAGCAAAATACAACGGATACCAAATTAATACTTAAAAAATAATTGAAAACTCAAAAACTTTAAACACATTATCTTTCTAACCAATAACTTATATATGAAGTTCAAACACAAAGACAGATTGTTATACTAATTAAACTCACATAGTAACAACTAACCTACACTTTCTACCTCATTAGAGCCTAAAACAAGCAGGAAAACATCACCTAAAAGCCCTTAATCAAATCTCAAACAAATAAGCTGAATTTGAAACTATCTAACCACATATTTAAGCCATGGGTATATAAATCTTTGAAAAGCAACTTTAACCCTTTAAAACTTATGAAAGTTGGTTTATATGCTTAGTTTAAGCTTATCAAATCTATTTTAAAGGGAACAAGGCAATCAAATAGTACTAACCTATGTTAGTACTGCTTGTGCCAAACACCCCTTAATAAGATTGAAACCCATATTTAAACTCAAAACAGGCTTTAATAAGCTTCAAACTGATAAGACAGACTAAGACTTATGCTATTAGATAACAATTAAGCTTAAAGAAAGGACGAATAAGCATTATCTAATAAGCTATGAAGATAAGCAATTAACAAGCTTAAGAACAGTTTTAACACAAAAACTTAAATCTAGCTTTATTCAAAACTTGAAACCACACATAATAAGCTAACAATAGAAAAATAAGCAATAATAAGCAGTTATAAGCAGAATAAGCAAACTATAATTCAATATAGAAAATGAGCTTATAAAAGAAAAATGAAGAGTACCTTTTTGTCCCAGCTAAACAGGGACTGAAATGCTCTTTAGAGCTTATTCTACTAGCTCTAGCTTATCAGAGATAAGCTAGTAAACCCATAAGCCCATCCATAATTGGCTTATCATCCATTAAGCTCAAAACCATACCAATTCTTACAACCAATGGAACAAGGGCTCAAATAAGCTTGTGTAAGCTTATTTGAGCTTATATATGCTTTAGTGACAATTTTAGCTTATTAAGAGCTTATTTAACCAGTTTCAAATATGTTTTAACAAATTTAAGCAATAGATAAAAAACTGTAAATCAAACTGGAATCTTAATGATTCTAAAATTTTATTAATTCATAAAAGTTTACAATACTTTGAAAAATGAAATTACAAATTAAGAACAATAAGCTAAAACTTTAAGCTAAAAACTCTCCCTTAAGCTGTATGAGGGGTCTTTTATTTATAGTCCTTAGCAAAAGGATCTAGGTCCTTGGTGTGTTTGTTGTGTGAGGAGTTTGAGAAGCTCTCATCATAGCCATCCATTCTTTCTTTTTCTCCAAGTTTTTTCATTCTTGGCCCTTGATCACATGCCACGTCCCATTACCAATCATTAGCACGGATTGCCAGCATGTCATTCCTCAAGCGTGTGTTGAGGTGCATTTACCCTGGGTTAAACGAGGGAGGGAAAATCAATTTGGGGAAGATGTATAGTACATGTTTTGACTGTGTGTTTGACCTGGGGTTTTATAAATGGGTTTTGACCTGTTTTTGGACTTGGGCTTGGTATTGGGCCAAGTAGATATGAAATGGGTTTATGGTTCTTAAATGGGTTAAGGCTTATAGATATTATAGATACAAGATTAGTGGGCTGACCCGGCCCAATAAAATGGGTACGGGTTGGCCCATTAATTATGTATACGCCTTCGGCTTCGATTTCTTGTACTCTATCGATTCCGTGCTCGGTTTTGTCCGTTTTGCTTTGTTTTTGTCCTCTATTTGAATATCCGTTACCTGTATGACACAATTCACAATACAAACGAATACAATGTATTTTTCATGTATTATTGGTCATTTTTAGTCTTTTTAGCTCGTTTTATTAGGTAAAAGGTATGTGTATTTAAGCACATACCAGTGACAATGCTCTTCATTAATAGTCCAGATTAACCAAAAAATTACAAGAACCATGAAAAGGATAGGCTCAGAGGGTTGTACTAGGGGTATCCTGCACTAAAGGTGAGTGCATGGCATGGGTGTGGGATAGTTATATGATCGGTGTAACCATAATAACAATTACATGTTTAAAACATGGGTTAATCCTAATGCCTCTTATCAAGCAAATCCAAATACTTACTATGCGGTCTCGGGATGCATCACAAAAACAAGTTCTAGAAATTAATATACTACCGGTACACTCATATAATTTAATACCGATCTCAATGCTCCAGAAAAGGCGACGAAGACCACACATACACATCCGTAATGACAGAATAGACACATGTGACTGCTCACTCCTTAACTCGAGAAAGCTAAAGGTATAAACTATCTTCTGTATCAATAATAGATACCCGAATTCCTAAATATCTAAAGGCGAACCTCATATTTTTGGGGTGGAATTCTGAAGGTTATTGTGCTTATCCATGAGACGCTATTAATACTCGATTTTCATCGGTATGTGTCATAAAAAAATTTAAATTTGGGTAAAAATTACCTTTTATGCTATGTTTCGATATATTACCTATCACTTTAAGGACAAAGCAAATGGCAAATGAAATAATAGTTTCTAAGGCTTATTTTCCCCCCTACACTTAAGTTGAACATTGTCCTCAATGTTCTATAAAGGTACCCGTAAAAACAAATAAAGGGAAAAGAAAGCAAGGAAAAGAAACTAGTACTCCCTTAGTTTGCTCAATAATGGAGAAGAAATATGCGATAACTGGTTAAATCGTCCCCCAAGAATCATCCAATGAAACTTCCTAAGAACTTCCAAGCTTCTTCTCGTCAAATATAACCTGTAATCAAAGATAAAGACAACTATACCAAGCATAAAATGTGCGATATAATATAGACAATTATGAAATTAGGGTTTGACTCGATAAAGCAGTAAAGATAGGATGAGAGAATTGTCAAACTCGTTGGTTTTGCAGGTTTATAACAGAAGATTACATATTTTAAATGTTATGCGAGTTTTATTTTCAAAAATAATTAAAAACTTTAAGTTTTCTGGACATGGGCGTTTGATGCTGTCAGGAAAATCCTGACACCGTCACAGGTGTCGTCGTGACGGCGTCATGTGTAAATCTTGACGCCGTCTCCACGTTCTGTGAAAACGAAATTTTGTTTTTGATGAAAAATTTCCTGCACTTGATTTCATAAGTTAGTTCCTGTACAAATAGCTGCATAAAACCTGAGATTTGAAAATTTACTCATATGACTCGAAACTAACACGAATTAGTCTAAACAATTCATTTAACATGTTTGAACTTGGTTCTAAAAACCGGATAAATTCCCTTGCACTTATTGTTGCAAAATACCTTTAATTGCAAATAAGACGAGGTTATGAATAATAGAAAGCATTATACAAGATAATTCAAACATAATAAAATAAATAATAAAGAATTAACACTCCTAATATGCGATAAAAGTAAATATTGGGTTGCCTCCCAAAAAGCGCTTTTTTATTTTATGAGTCTTGTAGCTAGACTCGAAATCACACGTCCTTACGTGACTTCTCCTTTGTTATCCATCATCTCTTTTTCTAACCTCATCAAATGTCTAATTCCTCTCCTATCACCTCCGTCTTGCTTGTAATTATCTCCAATAAGTAAGCTTTGGTAGTAGTGCGTCCTTTCATGGCCAAAGTTTTCTTTATATGCGGATGGGGGTATGGAATCGGTGCTCAAACCCATAAGTCTTGTTTGCTTGAATATCTCCATGGTGTGAGGCATTTTAAATGTGATCTTTTCATCATCTTGCTTAAACATGACCATTCCTTCTTTTTCATTATAGACAAGGCCGGTTTCATCTATGAAGGGTCTTCCGAAAACCATTTCTCCAGGGTGGAGATCGATAATGCTAATGGTATCTTCCAATATCATAAAGTTGCATTCATAGGCGAAGCTTCCTATGAAAATTTTTAAACGTCTCACTCTTCCTACAAAGTTGCTAATCTTATCGGGGTTTAACGGTTTCCGCCTGGATCTAAGCTTATAAGTCATGATCTGATTATATTGACGCCTAGACATGATATTGATTGGTGCTTCTAGGTCTATGTAAGCGTGTCTCTTGAAGAAGTAACTGATCATGCAGGAAATTTTGATGTTGTTCAGGCTTTCGGCTCTTATTTTTGCCTTTACCCACAGGGGTCTAGGATTCTTTAACAACCATTTATGATGTGACAATTCCTTCATAGTTGGGAATGAGTTAAAGTTTTCATCATCTTTATCCTCTTCCTCCTCTTTGAATATTTCTTCGACTTCCTCATTAGTTTCGAATTTACTTTCTTCTTCTTCGATTACCTCTTCTACTTCCACGTTGGTTTCCATCTCATCTTCCTCCTTGCCTTGCTCCTTTACCTCTTCACCTCTTCTTACCATATTATCGAGTTCGTGCTCATGTGCGTTGGTTGATGAGATGTCTTCTTCTTCTGTATCACTGTCTGTGCTGAGAATGACGATTGAATTGACAAAGTAAACGCGTTTTGGGGGTGACGGATTCTTGTTTAGTTCTTTTATGGATGCGGGAGAGAGATATTTTAGGGAGAACAACTTTGACAGGCTTTTGATTCCTTTTTCTTTCTGAGCTTCCTCCCTTTCGTCATGACTGATTGCTTAACTAATGCTCTTGTGGGCCATGGAGTTTTCCCCTGCCAATTTGGGGGTAGATACGTCATTGGTTTTTCAGAGACAGTTTTCCAAGGAAGGTTATATTTTCCAAACGATGTCGTCATCTGTTGTCCAAAGTTGGGTTCTTAGGTGAGATAACCTCTCTCATTGGTTAGAGTCGAAATCAAGTATGCCTTTTTCAAGCTTCATATGAAACGTAGAGGAGTAGATGGAGATTGATACATCCTCGTTTCGTTTTGTGGGGTTTGTGAATGTAACTTTTAACCCCCAGTTAAAGTTTAGTTTGTCCTTCCCTAGTGTCGTGAACATCATTGAAATTGCCTTGCCCATGGTTTGGATTGAGCCTCTTTTGCCTTCCATTCGATCATAACGCGAAGATAGCTTAGTCAACACAAGTTTAGACTCGGGAACCGTTCCATGCAATGCATGAGTGGTCGTGGGAACCATTGCAGATTTCACTATAAGGTAGTGATTTTGTTCACTTGAGTAGATTTTTTTTGAAGCAAGATATGAGCTCCATTCAAGCACTGACGTGATTATCAAGCTCGATTAGACGCGGTTCGATGTACTATCGGGACATTTTAGGCAAATCGATTGCCTTGACCTGCTTAGCGAAATCCATATGGGTCGTCCAACTTTGTTGTCATATAGGCGAGGTCCTCAAAATAATGCCCAGGATTCTTTCAGCGTTTACCGTCACGAAGCTTACACCAGGCCGATTGGTCTATGTTCCGTCTGTGACGGTGATATAACCTGTGACATAAAAAATTTGGACTTGGCGCCAAAAGGTCAATGCCTGATGAGGAGGGACTTATTGGAGTAAGTCTTGAAACGATCCAAGCTTCGGATAGAGAATCTCCATGATGTTTGGAACATCTGTATGATCAGTTGCGGAGTTTTTGCGGTCCTTACCCGTGGGAAAGAATTGAGCAAGGAATCGGGTAGTAAGAAAAAAAATCCTCCCTATAAGGTAGGATCCTGTTGGAAGACGTTCAAGCCAATTTGCTATCATGATTGCGAAGGGAAAATTGAAATAAACACAGGCGCGTTCTTTCTTCCCTTAATTTTCACCGTCTAGTCAAGTGAGTCCACAATTTAAGGAAATCCTTGAGTGTTGGTTTGGATCCTCGAACCGAAGTCCATGGAATGACATCCGTTTTGCACCAACCGAATGGTGTCGGATTGAGAGGTACCCAAACATTTGTTCCCTATGGGGATCTCAATGGTATATCACTGTAGCCCTCGTGGCGAGCTCGGCTCGTTTCGAGCCTTAAGAGTTGAGATCGAGCTCGACTCGTGGTATGATATATAAAGCTCGAGCTTTGTGACACACTTATAAAAATAAAGCTTGTCTTTTTAAACTTACTTATTCGAGCTTGTTTATATAAAGCTCGTTTAGTTTTTAGCACGTTTACTAGAGCTCGTATAGGCTCGCGAGCCTAGCCGAGCTTTGTATACAAAGCTCGAGCTCTGGCTCGTTTATTAAACGAGCTCCAATTTAGGCTCGGGCTTAGGCTTGAGCTCGTTTAGGCTCAGCTCATTCGAGCTTTTTATCGATCCGATACCGAGCTTTTCACGAGCAGCTCGGCTCATTTCCACCCCTAGTTTGGAAGGCTTGATCACGGTCTAACAGAATTCTAATGGTTGAGGGAAGATTATTTTTGTATTTTTATATTTTATGAAAGCAGGTAAAATCATATATTAGAGAGGTTGGTTGGTTTTAGCTATTAAACTAAATATAATATAAATTAATGGTGAAAACAATATGATAAAAGACTGTGTTTATTTAATCATGTATTACTCCCTAGATTGCTTCTCCTAGTGTTGTTGCTTTGTCACACTTATGATGATCTATGTAATTATTTCCTAAGTCATGAACGAATTACACGAACCCGCCGTCTATTTAATATTCCGTTAAGACAACGTACAAGTAAGCTAGTATGAAGACTATTACAAGGCCCCTAAGTGTATATTAAATGTATGTGAAATATATTAAAAGTGGATCAACAACATAAGGGGCAAGGTAGTATGAAGACTGTTACCCGATGGTATCCTTTCTACACAATCATGTTTTCCTAGACATATCAACAGCGATACAGACAAAATCTGGTTTTCTAAGACCTAACATGCATATTCATCACAAGAAGCAACACCACTAAGATCTACATTCTAGGTTTCATACAATCATAAATAAACACAATAGAAGGTTTAGCCAAGCATGTTATAAGTAAAGCAAGAACAAATAAGAATCACACAACAAGACATATTGAATGATTAAGATAGTCTTACTTGATTAAAACATGAATTGAAGGAAGTACAATAGGGTTTTGAGGCCCTAAAATCGTCCCTAACAGCTGCTAAATGAACTAGGGTTCGTCCCTTTATTTTATTCTAAAGTTACACACACTTAAAACCCTAAAATCGGATTTGTATTTATAGGAAAATCTCTACGACGGCATCGCGTTTTAATCGTGACGTCGTCGTGACAAGAATATTGACGCTGTATTGAGATCTTGTGACGTCATCTTGGAAATCGTTATGACGGCGTCACGTGTAATCTGTGACGCCGTCTCCAGGTTCTGAGGAGAAATTCTTGAGCAGTGTTGGTGTAGGTCCGTAGTCTTGTCCGTTTCTTCTCCAAATGAGCCCAAGTCACGTGTATTTCTTCCAAATGCCTTCCAAATGCAAAATACCTGAAAAGGAACGATTAAGTACCTATTTTGGGCATAAACACACGATTTAGGGGGTTAAACGGCCCCGAAAAAGGTGTATAAAATGACACCTCATCACAGAGGTCGGTGACTAAAGACTACAGGCTTGCAAGAGAGAGAACTAGGGTGAGTGGTGAAGTTAATAATGTGGTTATAGCACGGGCGCAATTTCTTGAGGAGCTAGATAGTTTGGGGACACGTCATGTGCCTGCGAAAATGGCTGAGTTTTTCCATGAGATTCAAAGGAAGGACTGTGAGATAGTGGACAAATTGCAGATCTTGGCAAGGGAAATGGAGTTGAATGCTCGCAAAAAAAATTTGTTTATTGAGAAGCTTAATGGTCTTATTCCGTATTGAGGATGTTGGTGAAGTAGCATTTGTAGAATAAGGGAAATGGTCGTGTAGTTCTATTCTACTTCTGTATGTGTTTATTGTGTAATGTAGAATAAGGGAAATGGCGGTGTGGCTGTGTTTAAGCATTTGTAGCGTTTATTGTGTAATGTAGGCTTAATCTAAGATGGTACTTTGTATGATATTAAATTAAATAAATCTCTAAGCCTGTTCTATCTAACTAACAGACAAGCATCGCTAAGGTTGGGACTTAGGAGGAAATACTCTGTAATTCATAACCATAAAGCCTAAAAGTATTGAACTGAAATCCTACATTCAGGTATGATCCATTGGAATCCTACACGTTCGACAGTTAAATGATTTGCAACTTACAAAAACTTTACATCAACAAACATCAAATTAACTTGAACAAAAACAAACCCATATCACAAAGCCACATCAAATTAACTTGGAAAAAAAAACAAACCCACATCAGATTAACTAATGATTTGCAACTTTCAAGAACAAGAATAACTTAAAAAAACCAAACAAAAACACAAATTCTAATAAAGCAAAATCCTAAAAGCACAAAACTTTACATCACCAAACATCGAATTAATTTAATGAAACATCAAAAATAATCTAAAAAGGACAAAAAGGACTAAAAAGACTAAAAATGACTAAAAAGGACTAATGAACCAGCCACAAATAAGCAGCCACAACTAAGCATTACAATAAGCTATTGTTTTACCAGACCAGAAGAAAAAGCATTACAATAAGCTAATTAATAAGCAGTGCCACATAACCAGCCACAAATAAGCAGTCAAATTAGCAAATGAAATTCAAATAAGCTAACAATAAGCATAATTAGTAAGAATAAGCTAACAATAAGCATAATCAGTAAGAATAAGCTAACAATAAGCAAATGAAAAACATACCAAAGAAGTCATAATCAGTAGTTGAATCAAAGAACAATAAACATTGTGTGTGTTTTTTTAAGATAGATCTAGCCTTCAAATTAAATGTTAGATCTGAAAAAAGTTACCCAAAAAAAAGTACGACGTCATGTCCGTCGTATACCTTTCCAAGAAAGAGGTAGCCGCTGGTTGAGCACTTATGGGTTGAGCATTTGGTGAGAGATAAGACAAAGTAGTGGTTGTACTTGCAAATGAGTCATACATGCATCTAACCTAAAGTGAATTGTACTTGCAAATTGCCACGTGACGACCATTGGGTGAAGTTGAGCAATTGAGAAGTTGATCATAACTAAATTGAGAAGATTTGGAAAACTCGACCATAATAGAGAACAGAAAAAAATCTTGTCCCTAAATAGTACTTTTCTCCAAATGAAATTCACTGCTCTTTGTCTTTTTCTTTTTTCTTCCCTTAAATACTAACAATGTATCTTTTTTTTTTATGGTAGGTTAATGCTTCAATCAACCGACTTGTGGCTTCAAATCGTAAGTATAGTTAACATTTTTTCTCAGTTGTTTTTGTTGTTCTTACATATATCAAGCTTTTATTCTCTGCCGAAGGGGTGTTGATGGTGCATTTGTAAACAACCAAGTCGATGCTTATTCTTGTTTCTTATTAAGGTGTGTTTTCTTTTTTGTTCATAATTTTGAATTTATTAAAAAGTTAAGCTTTGTTGTATCTCATATATTAGCTTAAATGATATGGTCGCTTGGATTGGAATCTTGGGTTTTAGTTTGTTCTGTCTCATATATTAGCTTAAATAGTCAAATGGCATTTTGAGTATTTCTTTTCTAAAACTTTGCATCCAAAAAATACGTACTTTGTAGCCATGTGTGATGTTTTATATGTGTCTGTTACATTTTAAACAAAAAGTATCTTATTAGACTTCAAAGGCTAATTTCATTAAGATTTTCAGGTGGCCGAGAAGTGAAATAGTGATACATTTTCACCATGTAATATACTGCAACTATTTTGATGTTCTAATAATAAATTTATTTTACTATAAATACATGTTTTCGATACAAATATTATGGTAAATTGATAATATACGTATTCTAACAATTAAAGATATAAATTATAATACACTGGCTACAAGCTTTTCATGTATGCATAATGCATTGCATGTGGAAATAAGTTATAAAAATTCAAAACCTAAGAAAGATAATGTGATTAATGTCTCCTGACAACTTTTTGAGAAATGTCACTACACATATACATATAAATGAGAACTTAACTTCTTGAAATAAGCCTATTATTTAGAAAAGCTGAAGTTGTTTATAAAACAACATTTATAAGTTTTTTGATTATATATACGTAGTATTATTTTATTTTAAACGACAATCAATATTTACATTATAAAGTATATTATACTTAACGTTTATAATTAAGCTTTCTTTTCTTCATGCATGTGATTAAAGAAAAGGATGTGAGTAAAGTAACATCCATGTGAGTAGACATGTGGAAAAATAGTACATACTGCTTATTCATGCATAGTTTTTTTACATTCCCTGTCATAATTTCACATAAATGATGAGGATTGTTACATGCCATACCCTGTGATAGTTTCTCAAAGTTGACCTGCGAACACTTAAATAGGTGACACTTAAATATATTATTTAAATGTGATATGGGTGTGCAAGGAGCAGGTGTATTAAGTGGAGAAGGTGATGAACAAAATGATGGGTCCAGAGAAATGACATTTTGTCTCATTTTAAGGTAGCGTTTGTTTCGCGAATTTGAAATTTCAGAATTTTAAATTCCAAAAAATTTGAATTCTTAAGAATTAAAACTTCCAGAATTTAAAATGTCTGCGCGTGTGGGTGACAGAAATTCATAATATTTTGAAATTTGTCATTATATTTATTATTTCAAATTTTTAGGGAGTGACTGGGTGTCAAAAAAGCCCGACCCGACCCAATTAAGCCTATTCGGGTCGGGTTATGCAGGTAAAAAAATTATTCGGGTCATCCCGTGTAACCCGAATACTAAATAGGTTCGGCTATCGGGTTGAAATTTTTTGGTAACTCGGTTTCGGGTCGACCCGAATAAATATCTTTTTTAACACATATTTTATAAATTTTTTATTTAAACGAGTAAAAAAGCAATTTTTTATGTTTTACTCATATTTGGGTTGACCCGAACAGACTCGACCCGAGTTGACCTCGACCCAAATTGACACCAACCCAACTAAACCCGAATTCAAATAGGGTCGTCTTCAGGTATGAAATTTTTAACCTTGACTCAACCCGAGCGTGACCAACCCAACCCGACTAACACCCCTAGTGACGGATATCCGTTGATTTAAAAAAGCAACAAACCAAGAAAAAATGAACAAAAAAAACTAGAAAAAAAATTTATAAAAAATGTTTCCAAGTAAATGAAAATTCCTCAATTTTTAAAGCCATTTTAATTTTCTTCATTTTGAGATTTCATGAAATTTTAAATTCCCTCATTTGTGTTACCAAACATAATATTTAGAGGAAATTAAAATGCAAACACCATGAATTTCTTTCAATATACTCTAACCAAACGCACCCTAAAAAAGAGAATTCACTATTAAATATTTTGATGTTTTTCTATGGTTAACTTATATGTACATTAAGAAAATCATGTTATATGTCAAGGGAGGAGTGAGATAACCATAAATCATGTCTTCTGTATTGATGAGGTGTCATTTTATACACTTTTTCGAGGCAGTTTAACCCTCTAAATCGTGTGTTTATGCCCAAAATAGGTACTTAATCGTTCCTTTTCAGGTATTTTGCATTTGGAAGTCATTTGGAATGATAATTACACGTGACTTGGGCTTCATTTGGAGAAGATATAGACAAGAATACGGACTACCCACAATGCTCAGAATTTCTGTTAAAAGTTGCGAGACGCGTCACAGATTAACAAGTGACGCGTCACAAACGATTTCTAATGATGGCGTCACAAGATCTCAAGACAACGTCAGATTGTATGACCCAGCCCATTATCTAGAATATTCTTGTCATGACGGCGTCACGATTAAAATGCGGCACCGTCGCAGCGATTTTCCTATAAATACAATCCGATTTTTGGGTTTTAAGTGTGTAACTTTAGAGTAAAAGAAAGGGACAAACCCTAGTTCGTTTAGCAGCTGTTAGGGACGATTTTAAGGCCTCAAAACCCTATTGTACTTCCTTTAATTCATGTTTTAATCAAGTAAGACTATCTTAATCATTCAATATGTCTTATTGTGTGATTCTTATCTATCTTGCTTTATCTTAAACACACTTGTGGCTACCTTATATTCGTTATTTATTTATGATTGTATGAACTGAGTGTTGATCTTAGTGGTGTTGCTTCTTGTGATTGAATATGCATGTTAGATCTTATACAACCATCTTATGTTTGTATCGCTGTGATATGTCTAGGAAACATGATTGTGTTAGAAGGATACCATTTTGTATTGTCTTCATACTACCTTGCCCCTTATATGGTTGATCCACTCTTAATCTATTTCAAATGCATTTAATATACTCTCAGGGGCCTTGTAATAGTCTTCATACTACCTTATTTGTGCGTTGCCTTAACGAAATATTAAATAGACGATGGGTTCGTGTAATTCGTTCATGACTTAAGAAATAATTACATAGATTATCACGAGTGTGATAAAGCAACAACACTAGGAGAAGCAATCTAGGGAGTAATACATGATTAAATAAACACAGTCTTTTATTATATTGTTATCACCAGTAGTTTAGTCTATATTTAGTTTAATAGCTAAAACCAACCACCTCTCCAATATATGATTTTACCTGCTTTCATAAAATATAAAAACACAAAAAGAATCTTCCATCGACCCTTAGAATTCTGTTAGACCGTGATCAAGCCTTCGCAACTTATTCCTCTACAGAACGATAACAACCCCCAAGTATTGCCTATACTACTACTACAACGGTTAGGTACTCTGCTTAGGAAGTTGTAAAACTTCGTGTAGAAGTCTTACGACGACCGCATCATGTATGTAGACGCTTGTGCTTAATAATTACCATTAAACTTTAAGGCTATGTATTTAAAACGATGCATGTATTAGTAAGTATAAGTACTCAAATACGCATATATTTGTTAAAAGTGTATGTGAACCGGAAAAGGGATCATATTCAACTTGGGAAGTAAAATAGTTCAAATTAATTTCAAATCATATATTTTTTTTGGAATTCATCTTACAAATACCAAATTTCTAATTATAAATACTATTTGTTGATATAAACAACAATTTGTTTGAAAAGTTAAATGTCATATATTTGATGTTGGAAACAAAAAAACATCTAAGCTCTATTTGAGCGTAAGTATAAAAAGAAAAGAAAAAACATCAACCTTTTGTTTTGACACATGAAAAGGATCATTCGTGTAGTCCTGATGCTACAACTATGCAACTTTGTATATATTAAATGCTTTAGGGCCCGTTTGGTTTGAGGACGAGTTTAGGATTTGAATTTTGAATTGGGTTTTTGATTTATGTTAAGATTTGTTTTAAATGATGAGAGGGAAAAATTATAATTATATAAATATATGGTTTTTATAAAATAGATTTAACGTAAAAAATAAAATAAATTTCTATTATAGTTATAAAAGAGAAAAGAATAGGAGCTCACTTTTTATCACTAATCGACAAAAAATATTATTATCTAATGGCAATTCAACTCAAATACTGGCATACCACTATAAATTTGCTCATGCTTGATATTCATGCATCATCCCTAATCAAGGGACCACAAACTCAAACCAAACACCTATATTTCACCAACAACCCTAAACCATTTTTTAAACACCTAAACCAAACGCACCTTAGATTTTTTGTCTTTAGAATCAATATACACACATTATCGAAAACTTTAAAACCTTAATTTAAACAACCTGGGCCATGCTTAGCACGGCATAAAACACATCCTAGTTATTTTTACAACGACAATATATATAGTCTAGTAAATTTATAAACTAATATTTATAAAGTTTAAAACGCGTATAAATTTTATATTGGTTATGCTATATTATTTCCTAAGGTGTATTAGTAGTCCTAAACGTACTTGAAAACGTCCAAAAACGCAAATTACTATTCCTAACAGTATTCTTGTAAAAAGTGTATAGGAAATCTCTGTCATTGTCCGAAAAATAGTTCAAGTTTGATTAAGAATAACTCATCTGTTTTACACTTTCAGGCTTCAACTGGCGTGACTTTACCGAAAAATCATTTCGAGCAAGTTTCTAGTTTTATACTTAAGCTGGTTCGAACCCGGAAGGGGTCAAAAATACGAAAACCAATTCTGCCAGATTATATAGAAAAACTGTGTTTGCCGGTATTGTTTCAATCTTGTTTATGCATAAACTTCTTCGTTTTACATACGTTTTTCGAGGTTTTTTATGGTCACGAATTCGTATTAAGATGTGCCAACATATTTTTAAGGTTTTAACTCGTCGAAAAATCCATACCATTCTGTTTAAAACCGGCTGTAAAGAGGGATGTTTTATACACTTAAAACTATAATTTTAACCTTATTTTTACCCAACAATAACCTCTAATCTATACACTTCAACCTCTTCAAAATTAACAACATCCAACACTTAATCCCATCTAACTCTTCACAATATTATGAACAAAAATCCAAGAACATAAATAATTTCTAAAACTACATAAACTAGCTTATGAACAATTTATTTAACAACACAATTAATAATTTAACTAGCACTTGTAATATACCAAAATAAATATTTTCTAAAAGCTCCAAAATGTTTAATACTTATGTTACATCTTCTTGCAAGTATTAGTATGCTTATGTTTATTCTTGGTTTTTTTGAAAGCTTCTTAAAACAACAAACTAAGTGGTGATATAACTTTACACAAAAGATGATCATATGAAAATAATTATTATGAAAGTATGAAGAAATTAAAATGAACCTTGGATGAAGATGAGGTGGTAAGAACAACAAGACTAGCCTAAATCGAACCCTAAATTGTTTGATATATACTTAGACCTTTAAAACACCTTGGAATATCCTTGCAAAAAATCAAAAGCTATATCTTTGCTTCGTTCTATTTCTTGGTCGGTCAAAATGAGAGAAAAGGAGAGATATTATTTTGTTTTGGCTAGTTAGCTAATGTGTGTAAGAAAGGCTAAGTAAATGTATATTAAGATTTTACTAGCAAAATATGTTACACCCCCAAATTGGGTCGCAGCGGAATAAGGGTCCGGGGCGTGTTACTTCATAGATCAATAACATAATATATATATAGAACCACCAAAAAGATGTTTAAAACCGATACATTGGATTTAAACAAGGTATTTGTTACATTAGCCCGAAGCTTCACTTGTTTCAAAATTACAATGATTTCTATAAGCACATGGACAGATATTACAAAAATGTGATATGCGTCCAATAATCTTTAATGCTGATATCCAATTCATAAACCACAATGTATCACTTGCAACCTCGTGCTTATTGACCCTCCTGAAAAACATTGCTTTAAAACGTCAACAATAATGTTGGTGAATTCATAGGTTTGATAAAGCGTATAATGTAGGACCACAAGATTTCCCAAGTATATGATAATGCAACAGATGCAGACATCATATAAATGTAATTACGTTTCCCTAAGCTCATGACACTGAAGCTCGATATATAGATTACACATTGTAAATGGCCTTCATTTCCCAGTGTGATGTTCGAACCCGCAACATCTCTGTTCGCATGGATTTAACGTTCGTTTGCCCAGTGAAGCTAATCATCCAAACGGATGTCAATCCCAAATAGATCTATTCATAACATTCCACGCTCACAATTTCAGTTAATTGACAGTTCATGATAATGGGCTCAACTTGGGTTATCGCTACTTAGGCAACACGTAATCATGATGTAAAACTTATCCACTTGTGTCTAATTATAAAACAGTGCATGTTTCTTACCCCAAAAACTTATAAAACAAATCATGTAAAACGTGGGGCTATGAACTCACCTTGAGTGGAGCGTATTTCATGTTTATACAGAAAATGCGGTCACGGTAATGATCGTGGCGAAACCTAATCAATATAAGTCGTATAAGTAATAATCACATTAGTGTAACTTTCTTAACTTATATATTCTATATAGCTAATCACCATTTAATTGTTTTAGTGAAATCATATTTATAAAGTGAAATCGTTAATAAATATACCTTTAGTAAAAATGACATAACTTTATCGTTTTAGGTCTGTTTCTTATGTCCACGCTTTCGTATTAAGACGACGTATCAAAATATGACATTTTTGTATTTCATGTCCTCTGGTTTATAAAGTTATTTTTATAGTTTTAGTTGTCGTAAAACCCGTAAATGTCGTATTTTATTCGTTATAGCTTCGTTTTTAGCGATTCTTTCGAGCACGTCTTTGTTATTAAAAGTTCTATCATATTAATGATGTTTTAAAAATGTATTTTACTGGCATAAATAGTAACTTTTATAAAAATAGTTTTATAAAAGTATTTTAATACGTTTAAGTATATAAACTCTTGTAATTCATAACTCTTTCGTTATTGATCCAAAAATTATGATTTGAATTGTTTTGGGATCCTTAAAATAAGTTTCATCTGTGAAATATAGTAAACTTTATATATTAGACATATTTTATAACTTGTTTTTATAAAATCTCTTTTATATCGCGTTTAATTAACGTGTAACTCGTTAAAACTACACCTATCTTTTTCGTTATTAATCCGTTTTTCGAGTTTCTTACCTTTTAGGAATCGTCATGAGACTTACTATTTTATAAAAACATATAAAGTATACCGTATTTTTTGAACCAAAATAGAAAGTTTGGAGGTTTATGTTAAAAACATGTTTTAAACTTGATTTTGTACTTTTTAGCTTAACCATCTTGTAACAAATCCATTACACCACTCATTATCACATGTATTACATTCCTAGGGTCCCTAAGTACATCATTGTCCTAGAAATTTCCAAGTTAACAAGATCACAAGTTTACATACTCATTTGCTTATGGACATGTATAAGTAACTTTTATAACAAATTAGTTGTATACTTATACATTTTAGACTTTAAAACCAACTTTGTATTATACTTCATCTATATTATGAAATTGATTTTTATCATCAACATAACATGTGAAAAGTGTAAAAAATCATATCACAAGTTTAAAAATCCATTCCACTGTTTAAAATTAACTAATCGGTGGTTTTCTAGATACTCATAGAACATATATTCACATAAAATGATAATTTGTAAAGAATAATGAGTTTTTAGATGAACTTACATGAGTGTAGGATGATGGAAAATGTGATATTAACCATGGTTTAGATTGAAATTCCAAGCTTAACAAACTGAAAACCCTAGTTTCTTATAAGAAAACCCTTAATCTTGCAATACTTGGTTAAATACTTGTAAACCTTTAACCAACCCTTAAAAACACCTTAGGTTATCATAGGAATGCTGTATGAGTGCTTGTATGGTCTTGTAAAATCAAGCTATCAATTATATAAAAGGGGTGTTTGTTGCCGTGGTTAAACAAGGAAGAAAAGGGAGAGAAAGTTGATTTTTATAAGTGCAAGTGTTGTATGATTTATCTCTTGTAAAGTGGAAGAGTTATAAGTATACAAAGGGTTAGTCAAGTGGTAAACAAAGACCATAAAGACCAAGAGGGGGGTGGCCGGTCAAAGGACAAAGGGGAGGGTCTTAAGGGATGACTAGTGGTCAAAACCACTAGTCATGACATAAACCTTAGTGAGTCTTGGTTAGTACATGGTACCTTGTGTTCTTATGTACCCTAATGTGTATGTTATCCCATGAAATCAAGGATGGAAGTGACTAAAATTTTGATGAGAAAATGGAAGTATTTTGCAAGTAATACTTGAAATGAAAATTTGTAGTTTTATTTGTTAATGTGTATATACTTGCAAGTTGTATGATCTAACTTTATTTCTTGTATAAAATTTGGCCAAGTGGTGATATAGGTGAATTATTATTTAAAATTTTGAGTAGTAGTATATAAATAGGTATTGTGTTGAAGCGTAGAAAAGTTTTGGTGGTTCTAAGTATGCCTAAATGTATTTTATCATGAAACGTGAACACTTTACGCAACCAATAAAAATAAAATGAACAAAGTTAATAATTATCCTCAAAATAATTACTTAACACTTGCTTGATGTAAACATTTAATTGTTTGATGCCCGTTTATATTGAATGATCATTTTTAGATTACGCGATTTAACTTAACGATTACGATTAAAAGCAAACGCGTACAATACTAAAAATACATAGTGAATTTATTGACGTCATAAATGACCCTAAAACACGGGGTGTTATAGTCTCTCCCGTTAAGTGAGCCTTTTCCTCAAGGCTTAAGACGCGGCACTTGACGACGACGCGATCTTTGTGAAGAGGTGTGGATATTTCTTCCTGAATTGATCTTCGCGTTCCCATGTGAACTCAGTACCTCTCCTGGAGTTCCATTGAACCTTGATTATTGGAATGCGGATTTGCTTCAACCGTTTAACTTCACGGTCCATAATTTCTTCTGGCTTCTCAACAAATTGAAGCTTGTCATCAAAGTGAAGTCCATCAAACGGAACGGCTTATTGGTTCATTGGCATAGCACTTTTTCAAAAAATAAAGTGGGGATTACATAATGTATTGTTAACCTGCTAAGCTCTTCTGGAAGTCAAGCTTGTTAAGCAACCTCTCCATACCTTTTCCATTACCTTAGATGGTCAACATACTAGGGTTTAAAACTTCCACCTGTTTGATGAAACGTATCGACCCCTTTTCAGGTGAACATTTAAGCATAACTTTATCCTCAACCTAAAATTCCATCGATTTATGCTTTAGATCCGTGTAACTCTTTTGTCGATCGCGAGCAGCTTGCATTCTCTGCTTGATTTGAACGATCTTCTCAGTTATTTCTTGCACAATATTTCGTAGACCAGTAAGTAAATTGGAACTTCTCCAATACCTCGGCCCACAAATAGGGGAACAAACACTTTAACTAAAGGTTTAAATGGTGCAGCTTTATGGCTAGCGTGATAGCTATTGTTGTATGTGAACTCGACTAATGGGAAAATGGTTTAAACCCAACCTTTCTCAAGTCGATTGCATCAGCACGCAACATATCCTCGAGGAGTTTGAACTAGTCCTCTCGCTTTGTTTGTCTGTTTGTGGTGGTACGCAGTAATATATCCAGACTAGTACACAAGCTTTGAAAGTGACTCCTGAAATTTGATGCCGAAAACTAGGGTCATGATCACAAATCAGGTTGAGAGCAGGTATTCCATGCCTTGTGACAACTCCTTTAGGTACTTTCTTGCATGTTTATCCAATCGCGATCGTCTCTCTCATCGGTACCAAATTGCGGACTTAGTAAGTCGGTCAACAATCATCCAAATGGTGTCACAACCTTGTGACGACTTAGGAAGCTTTGTGACAAAAATCCATAGTGATGGTAGCCATTTTATTTGAGGTAGATCAGATTGTACCAACATCATCGATGCTTTGATGTTCTGCTTGACTTTGGCACAAGTCAAATATTTGCCTAAATAGGTGGCGATGTTTGCCTTCGATTAGGCTATCCAATATAGCTTTTTTTATTCTTGGTACATCTTTTTAAAACCCGGATGGTTAGAATAGTTTCACTTGTGGGGACTCGTGATGATTCATAGTCCTCAAATCACCATAGCATGGCAACCAACTCTTGCCGTTTAGACATAGAATTTCTTCCGCGCGGGGTTCCAACTTTTCCATCTTAAGCTTCTCCGGATCTTTAGAATTTTCAAGTAACATACCTCTAACATCTTCGTTCTTGATGTTCTCTGGTTTTCATGCTTCAGTTTGAGCATCTAAATTTTGTGGAAAGCATTCAACCTATAGTCATGACTAAGCTCGAACCCTTAATGGTGGCTAGCTTCTTCCTTCAAGGCGTAAGCGAAACATTTGCGTGCCCTGGGTGTTTAACGAATCTCACAATCGTAATACTAAGCAATTCTACCATCGCGCTGCTCATATTCAGCTCTTTTGATTAAGAATATGTTGTAGACTCTTGTGATCCGTGAACACCATACACTTTGGTTCGTACTAAAATAGTGGTTTCTAAAGTTTCAGAGAAACCACTACCGCTCCAAGTTCAATCATGGGTAGGTTTAGTTCTATCTCATGAATTTTTAGTTGAGCGTGATGCATAAGCAATCACCTATCTCATGTTGCATCACACAACGGCCCAAACCCTTGATCGAAGGCATCGCATTATACGGATAAATCTTCGCTTTCTTCAGGTAAAAGCCGAATTAGTGCATTACAAAACTTTTGCTTCAACAATTGGAACACGGTTTCTTGTTTGTCACCCTACTCAAACTTGACCTTATTCCAGGAGTGAGCTGGTCCATGGTTTTAGCAATCTTCAAAAAATCCTTCGAAGAATCTTCGATAATCAACCCAGCCAAGACCTAAAAAATTGATGAATCTCTGTTGGTGACTTAGGAGATGCCAATCTTTAATGGATTCGGATCTGGCAGGTTTCCACGTGACTACCCTGGCTGACAATTTACGTGACTGAGGAAATGTACTTTAGGAATCAAACTTATACTGGAAATTTGATACAATCCTTCTTTCTTAAAGCAATATATAACCCCCCCCCCCCCCCCCCCCCCCCCCCCCCCCCCCCCCCCCCCCAAGATTAACTTAAGGTGCTCTTCGTGTTCTTGTTGTTCTTCGAATATAGTCAGAATATCATTATTAAAGACATTACGAATTTAATCCCAGATATTGTTTGCACACATGATCATTAGGTCCATGACTTCGGTAGTGCGTTTGTCAAACCAAATGGCATAACTTGAAATTCATAATGGCCGTAACGAGTTCTGAAAGTGGTTTTCGGAATGTCTTCTTATCGAACCCTCAGTTGGTGATAACCTGACCTTAGGTCGATCTTCGAGTAGATACTCGACCCTTGAAGCTAATCAAATAAATCATCAATTCTTGGGAGTGATACGGTTCGACAACAGACTGAGCTCCCCAGTGTGAGGAACTAGGTCTTATAAAAGCCTTTGTCAGATAGTTCTTTTAGTTGCTCCGACAACTCTTTCATTTCAGAAGGTGCCAATCGATAAGGCGCCCGAGCTACGGGTGCAGCACCAGGTATCAAATTGATTTAAAATTCCACTTGTCGAGTCGAAGGAAGACCCGGTAAGTCCTCAGGGAATACACCAGAAAAATCCCAGATGATTGGTACGTCCTCAAGTCGCTTCTTCTTCGACTTGTCTTTCGTCTCCTTTGTATTAACGTTTGCCAAAAAGACTGGACATCCTTTTAGCATGTATTCTTGTATTTTGGTGTACGAGATAATGTGTAGACGAGCCTCGTGTCCCTGGTTTCTTCTGTCACCGTGAACAATTAATGTTTCATTTCCTCAGGGGATACAAACGATCTTCTCGGCACACACAATGATTGCTTGGTACTTTACCAACCAATCCATACCAATTATAGCGTCAAAACTACCAAGTTATATGGGCATTAAGTCTATATTGAATGGGTGGTTTATGATATTTATTGTACAACCCCTAAGGATAGTGTTCATACCCAATTATTCGCCGTCAGCTAGTTCATGTCATAATTAGTAATATAATGCAGTCGGTGTGGATATGATTTGGGAGCTAAATGCAGTAGATACAAAACTTCTATCGGCACTAGTATCGAATAAGATAGAAGCATAGCGGTTGTTTAGAAGGAACGTACCCATCACGATGTTAGATTCTGGGTTTGCCCCTCTATGCCCTACCACATACACCTTGGTTGGAGCATTGCCACCTCCAACTTGGTTACCCCGGTTGTTGTTGTTCTTCAGCTTTGGACATTCCCTCTTAAAATGTCCCTGAAACTCCACACTCATAGCAAGTAGGCTTTAATCCCGACCAGTTCCATCTGGTTGGTAGCATTGTTAGCACTTGTCTTACTTCTACAAGTCACGACAAAATGGCTACTTTGTTTGATTTGGGCATTTAGAGCAATGGACCCATCGTGGTGTTAGTTGCATTTTGCGATAAGGGTGTAGATCCCCCCATATTGTTTCTTCTCAACAGTCCTGCGCATAAGCCTGTCGGTGTTCTGCTTTTTCCTATGTTTTTTGGTGTTGTTGTGTGTGGTTGGTTGGTTATTATATTGCTTTTTCTTTTTTATTTTCTTGTTCTATGTCTAATGGTCACAAAAGTGCAGAGTCTTTTATCCATCGCATTTGATTGCCATTTTAGTTGCCTCATGCATTGTTCTTAGGCTGGATGCTACTACAACTTCCGTGATCAATGTCAGAGGTAAGCACGTCATATTTTCAAATCTTGTCAGATTCTTCAAAAAACATTCTACCACACAGTAGTGCCAATTCCTAAAAATGTTAGTTGTACCGTATCACATCGGTACCTTTCACTTTCCAACGGTCCTAACGTGGGAGTTCACCATGTTAGAGCATTTCCCAGAAGGGTACAAGTGGAGAACTTGATTTGGTTTTCTACAAAACAGTTGCTTATGCGGAACACAGTTTCCATTTTCTCAATCCATTGAGTCAATTCGACAACTCCTTCCGTGCCTTTGAAATTCAGAGGTTGGCACTTCATGAAGTGGGTAGTGCACTCACGGTGGTTCGCTTGTTTCTCCATAGCACCTATTCCTTAAATTGGGTTGTCGCCGCCATTCGTATTTATTTCGGTGCTGACACAAACGGGTACTAACGCCTTGTGTGAATCATTGCTTGAAGTGGGCATTGTGAATGTGGTAGTGGTGGCGGCTGTTGCGGCCGGTGTTGTTTCTGGGTTTAACCTCGTGGTCCTTCTTTTTGGTGCCATTTTCTTCAAATCACAAGAAAATATAATACCTGTTAGATTTTATAAAATCTTTAACCAATGACATGAAGTATACCCAATAAGTAACATTGAGATCACGATCAACATAGTGAAATTGCACAACTGAATTAAATTAACAATGTGTAGCTAAATCGAAATTATTTAATATTAAATTCGATTTCATCATGACATAATACTACCATTCCATATTTAATTGGAAAACTAGAAGTTTAGAAATTACCTTGTGTTGGGCCAATCTAGTGCCTAATGATCTTTACTTTAAGATTTAAATAGAAAATATCCTAAGTGTTAGATATCCTTAAACAATACTCACGTCACTAAATGAACAGTCATTCAATAAGTTATCTTCAAGTGTTCAATCAAAGTCTATGAAGAAAGACTCGCCATTTAGTGAGGCGGTACTCAGTGAATGAAGTCCCTGAATCAAAGAAGAAAGTGATGCGTTCAGTGAGCTATGGCAATAAGCTCACTAAACCTGTTAGAAACACTGAAAAGTGTTGATTACATGGCCATTTATCTAGTATTAATAGTCTAGGGATTAGTTTATGGAATTAGAGAAGGACTTATGTGTAATATGTAAAAACCTTAATTGCTTCCAAGTCCCCCCTTCCTTACTATAAAAGGAGGGCTTAGGAAAGGAATTAAGGTGGTGATTTCTTCTCTTTCTAATCTAATATTTCTTTCTTTCTCTTCTCTCCTATCCTCCTCACCCACGTCACACACACTCTCTCTACTCTCTCTCTAAAACTATATAGTGTAGCATATGTTTTGATTATTTATCAATTGGTATCAATCGCCAAAGGATGATTTGAAGTGCTTTTCGTGAAGAAAGTTATCATTTTTAAGAGCCTTGAAGACCTTAAAGACCAAAACTTATATAAACCACAACTAGCAACTCTAGTTTGTGACATAAGTATTCGAAGAAAAGCCTTAAATTTAAAGAAAGTTGTGATTTTTAGTGATTTCAAAAGATAAAGTCTTGACCTTTTGCAAACTATTTTGCAAAAGTCACTCACAAACGTGTAATCTACGTTGAGTACGAAGTCTTTTGTGGTTTTCGTGCATAAAGTCTCAAACTTTTGCAAAAAGTTTCCTACTTTTGAGGTTTTCTTGAAAGAACTTTCAAGCTTTAAGCAAGAAACATCACCGAAATAACCCGAAACCACCACCACAAAACCACCTAACCGAACCACCAAGGATCAGTGACCACCGACCCTAGGCCACCACCGAACCACCATCACACCACCGATCCACCATCCCCCACCGAACCACACCTCCATCCACCAAACCCCACCCTTACCGACCCTTCACCGAACCTCCAAAAACCAGACCGAGACCAACTTAAAACTAAACCCTAGTTTTTATAAATTCAGGTTTTGGTATTTTAGGGTTAAAAAGGTTTTTATTATTAATTTAATAAAGAAATTAGGTTTTTAGTGGGTAATTAATGTGAAAAAGGTGATTTTTAGAAGTTAGTGCATATTAATTAATTTGTGGTTAAGGTAAAATTAGGGTTTTTAAGTATAAAAGTTAAAACTTTAAGGTTTTTTATTAAACTACGTTGATAAAGTTCAAATCTTTTTACTCGGTTCTGGTTAAAAACAAAATCTTTCAACAACACTTTCATAAAAACATCACTTGTTCTCGTCAAACGATCCTTAATATCATTTCATATTAAGTCTACACAATCAATTCATCAATGGCAACAATGGCAGAAAATGTAATTGCAGCAGGTTCTGTAAACCGTCACCCCGAAGCTAAGAAAGGCATCTTTTTCTTATTCTCTCTCAACTCTCTCTCATCTCTCTCTCTCATTTTCGACTCTCTCTCTAGTTTCTTGGATTCGTGGTTCGGGTTATGAAGTGAAGTGTTAATCGGGTTCCTACATTACTGCTAAAGATAAAGATGGCGTAACTGACATATTGCATCCACAAACACCTGCAGACCTTTCTTAACTAGAGAAGTTACGATATGACAGTGACATCAAAGCTGTCAATATATTTCTACTTGGATTGCCAGTTGACATTTACACTCTCATCAATCACTATCAGGCTTCAAAAGAAATATGGGATCGCGTCAAAGAACTTATGGAAGGCATAAAGATGACCAAGCAAGAACATTAGTCAATGCTATATGATGAATTTGACAAATTCACATCTGAGCCTGGTGAATCAATTCACTCATACTATCTGAGATATGCTAAACTGATCAATGACATGAAAATGATTCATATGTCTATGTCAAACATGCTACAAATGACATCAATGAATCAATGAATCAATTCACTCATACTATAGTTATATCAATGAATCAATTTACTCATACTACAAATGGGGAATATTCTTATTTCACGTGTTTACTAGGTTGAAGGACTTGGTCATAATCTCTTATCCGTTAGGCAATTTTGTGATTCAGATCTCGAAGTAGCTTTATAAAAACACACTTGTTTTGTACGTAACTTGGAAGTTGTTGATCTACTTTTGGGACCTCGTAGTTCTAATCTTTATACAATCTCAATGGAAGATATTGTAACACCCCCAAATTGGGTCGCAGCGGAATAAGGGTCCGGGGCGTGTTACTTCATAGATCAATAACACAAGATATATATAGAACGACCAAAAAGTCGTTTAAAACCGATACATTGGATTTAACAAAGTATTTGTTACATAAGCCCGAAGCTTTACTTGTTCACTTGTTCAAAATACAAAGATTTCTAGCCCATAACAGATATACAAAATGTAATGCGACAAAATCTTTAATGCATGATATCCAAATCAAAACCACCAATGTATCCCTTGCACCTCGTGCTTATTGACCTCCTGAAAAACATTGCTTTAAAACGTCAACAATAATGTTGGTGAATTCATAGGTTTGATAAATCGTATATTGTAGGACCACAAGATTTCCCAAGTGTATGATAATGCAACAGATGCAGACATCATATAAATGTAATTACGTTGCCCTAAGCTCATGACACTGAAGCTCGACATAAATGAATACCATATAAATGGCCTACATTGCCCGTGATGATGTTCTAACCCGCAACATCCTATGTTCGACATGGTATACGTTCGTTTGCCCAGTGATAGCTAATCACCCGAACGGGGATGTCAATCCCAATAGATCTATTCATAACATTCGCGCTCACAATCCAGTAACTGACAGTTCATGATAATGGGCTCAACTTGGGTTATCGCTACTTAGGCAACACGTAATCATGATGTAAAACTTATCCACTTGTGTCCAATTATAAAACAGTGCATGTTTCTCACCCCAAAAACTTATAAAACAAATCATGTAAAACGTGGGGCTATGAACTCACCTTGAGTGAGCGTATATCAAGTATATCACAGAAAATGCGTCACGGTAATGATCGAGTGCAACCTAATCCAATATAGGTCGTATAAGTACTAATCACATTGGGTAACTACTACCATATATAATTCTATATAGCTAATCACCATCTAATTGTTTTAGTGAAATCATATTTATAAAGTGAAATCGTTTATAAATATACCTTTAGTAAAAATGACATAACTTTATCGTTTTAGGTCAGTTTCTTACGTTTCTTATGTTCACGCTTTTGTATTAAGACGATGTATCAAAATATGACATTTTTGTATTTCATGTCCCCTGGTGAATAGTACTTTTTACTGTCCACACCAATTTATAAAATTATTTTTATAGTTTTAGTGATCGTAAAACCCGTAAACGTCGTATCTTATTTGTTATAGCTCCGTTTTTAGTGATTCTTTCGAGCACGTTCTCGTAATTAAAAGTTATATCATATTAATGATGTTTTCAAAATGTATAAATCTGATATGAACCGTAACTTTTATAAAAATAGTTTTATAAAAGTATTTTTATACATTTAATTATATAATCTCGCGTAATTCATAACTCCTTCATTATCAATTAAAAAATTATGATTCTTATCCTTTTGGAATCCTAAAACTATGTGTGATCTGAGAAAAATACTAAACTTTATATATTATAAGTATTTTATAACTTGTTTTTATAAAATCTCTTTTATATCGCGTTTAATTAACGTGTAACTCGTAAACTACGTATCTTTTTCGTTATTAATCCGTTTTTCGAGTTTCTTACCTTTTTGGAATCGTCATGAGACGTACTATTTTATAATAATATAAAAAGTATACCTTATTTTTCGAACCAAAACAGAAAGTTTGGAGGTTTGTGTTAAAAAACATGTTTTAAACTTAATTTGGTTCTTTTTAGCTTAACCATCTTGTAACAAATCCATTACTCCACTCATTATCACATGTATTACATTCTTAGGGTCCCTAAGTCCATTATTTTCCAAGAAATGTCCAAGTTAACAAGATCACAAGTTTACATACTCATTTGCTTATGACATGTATAAGTAACTTTTTATAACAACTAGTTTATACTTATACATTTTATACTTAAACCAACATTGTACAATACTCATAATCTCATTATGACATGATATTACCAACCTCATAACATATGAAAAAGTTCATGAAACAATAATCACAAGTAAAAATTCCATTTTACATGTTAAAACATTCCCTAAATGGTGATGAGCCATATAAACATTATATACATATGAAATCATGAAAGTAAATGATGTAGGGTTTTTAGATAACCTTGATGTGATGTAATATGAAAAGTAACAACTTCTAAACCCTTGTTTAGATAATAAACCCTAGCTTCCACAATTAGAAAACCCTAATTAACCACAAAACCCTAATCTTGCTTTTCCTTGCTTAAACCTTGAAAATGCTTAAACCAATCCTTCTAAACACTTTAAGACATCTTAGGAATGATGTAGGAATGTGTGTAATTGTTGTAGGAAAATTTTGTATGGATTTATATATGAAATAGGGGTGAGCCGTGGGCTTATTGAAACAAAAGGGAAAGAGAAGTTGATTTTTTTGTTAAGTGTTGAGAGAAGTGTATGTTTCTTACTAGTATGAAAGACTTATATGGCCACATGACTAGTCAAAGACATGTTGAGAGTCTTATGGAAGTCTTGGTCAAGTTCACTATTAGAGCAAGTAAGAAAAATAAGCCCTTGGTTCCTAAAAGTAGAGATTATCCCATGAAAACATAGAGAAGTGTTTTCTATGATATTTTCTTTGTATCTTTGTGTCCATATCCGGTTATATATGCATATGTATGATATATTTTTATAATTTTTGAGTATTGGGTATAATCGTGGGTATTTGTTGAAGCGTAGAAAAGTTTTGGTGTTTCCGGGTATGCCTAAACGTAATTTTATCGTGAAACATAAACAATTTACGTAACCAATAAAATAAAATGAACAAAGTTAATAATTATCCTCAAAATAATTACTTAACACTTGCTTGATGTAAACATTTAATTGTTTGATGCCCGTTTACATTGAATGATAATTTTTAGCCTACGAGATTTAACTTAACGATTACGATTAAAAGCAAACGCGTAAATGACCCTAAAATACGGGGTGTTATAGTCTCCCCCCGTTAAGTGAGCCTTGTCCTCAAGGCTTATGACGCGGCACTTGACGACAGTGCGGTCTTTGTAAAGAGATGTGGGTATTTCTTCCGGAATTGATCCTCGCGTTCCCATGTAAACTCAGGACCTCTATTGGAGTTCCATCGAACCTTGACTAGTGTAATGCGGCTTCGCTTCAACCGTTTAACTTCATGGTCCATAACTTATACCGGTTCCTCGACAAATTGAAGCTTGTCATCAAAGTGAAATACATCCAACGGAATGGCTAATAGTTCATCGGCATAGCACTTTTTCAAGTTGGATACATGGAACGTATTGTGTACCCTACTCAGCTCTTGCTGAAGCTTAAGCTATCCTTTGTGTTCCAAACCATAATCCATGGTTTTCTTCAAGTGTTTAAATACTCGATTTATAACATCCCAATATTTGTTGCTAGAATTACTAGTATACCTACTTAATCTTCCTACGACATAAGCGATATCAGGTCTAGTACATGTCATGAGATACATGAGACTACCAATAAACTTAACATTTGTTTTGGGCTAAGATACTACCAGTATTGTAAGTTAATTTGGAACCAACTTCAAATGAAAGCGGTCAAATAGCACTTTACGTTCTTTTCAATATAATAAGATTGTGTTAATGTTAGTCTTTTTCCTTTCGAAGAATGTTGATGCCTAAAATGACAACATCTTCTCCTAAATCTTTCATATCGGAGTTTTCCGACATAAGTTTTTTTGTCATTTGCACTTGCTCTAGGACAGTTCTAAAGATTAACATATCAGCTACATATAAGTATATTATAATTCCATTTCCTTTAATGAATCTACCATATACACACTTGTGTGATTCATTTTCTATTTGATCTCTCCCATATTATTTATACTAAAATCTATTTCAAATGCTTTATTAAATAATTTTCTCGCAACAAAGACATTTTCTATTTGATCCCTCCCATGTTCTTTATACTAGCTCTATTTCAAATGCTTTATTAAATGATATTTCACAATGTACAAGTCATAAAAGACTTGATGTTTTTACCATGTTGTTGCTAAGTATGTTAGGAACACTTGGAGTAAATATGGGCTGGTTAAATCAATGCTTAACTCGTCTAACGGGTTATTTTTCTTCCAGTTTAGTTCTAAGGATGGTTTGAATGCAATGCTTGAGAATGGTCCTGGGTTTATTCGCAACAATCCTCTTATCCTGAAAAAGTAGGATCTGGATGTGAACTTATTAAAAGAAGATGATGGTAATATTCCTGTTTGGGTTAAACTACATGGTGTCCCTATGACGGCATTTAGCGAGGATGGATTGAGTGCCATAGCCACTAAATTTGGTACTCCCTTGATGCTTGACTCGTATACTACTGACATGTGCATGCAATTATGGGGTAGGTCAAGTTATGCTAGAGCAATGATTGAGTTGCGCGCCGATGTGAAGTTGAAAGATAATATAGTGGTGGACATGCCTAAACTTGTTGGTGAGGGGTTTTATATGTGTATGATTCGTGTCGAGTATGAGTGGCGACCTCCAAGGTGTTCGAGTTGCAAGATTTTTGGACACTGTCTGAATGAGTGTCCTAAGAAAATTGCATCGGATGCGGTGAAGAACTTGAACAATACTAGACAAGCTACTAGAGGTGTTCCGGTTGGTCCATTTTAAATCTACTAAAAAGTGTACACACCTGTTTCTAATAAGAATAGTGCAAGCACTGGTGGAAAAAAGAAGCAAGGTGATTTGGCTAGACAAGTGGTAAGTAACTCAAATCCATTTGACGCACTTAATTCAATAGAATATGATGATTACTTGGGTACGAATGGAGGGATTTACAAGTCGGCTGAGATGGGGTCCCTAAATGTGGTGCATGGTAGTTCTAGTAATAATCCTATTATTGATAAGATAGATAAACTAGAACGCCAAATAATCGATGGTAAACTTATGTTTGTTGATGATGATGAAAACCCGCTGGTTCATACGAGTAATGTGGATAATGAAAGTGAAGTGGAGGTGGTGTTTGATGAAACCACAAATTTATTGGCTCCAACAAGTTCTAAAGGTGGAAATGATAGAGGTTATGTTGATAATAGCCTGTTGGAACAATGGAATTTCAGAGAAAACACTACCGCTCCAAGTTCCAAATCATGAGTCGTATAGTTCTTCTTATGAATTTTCAGTTGGCGTGATGCATAAGCAATCACCTTCTCTCTTTGCATTAACACAGTGCCCAAACCTTTGATCGAAGCATCGCAGTATACGAATAAACTCTACGGCGTTTCTTCAGGTAAAAGCCCCAAATGGTGCACTACATAACTTCTGCTTCAATAGTTGGAACGTTGTTTCTTGTTTGTTACCCCACTCAAACTTGACCTTCTTCTGAGTGAGCTTGGTCATTGGTTTGGCAATCTTCAAAAATCCTTCGATGAATCTTCGATAATACCCAGCAAGACCTAAAAATTAACGAATCTCCGTTGGTGACTTAGGAGATGCCCAATCTTTAATGGATTTGATCTTGGCGGGGTCTACGTGAATACCCTGGCTGTCAATCACGTGACCGAGGAACTATACTTTAGGAATCCAAAATTCACACTTGGAAAATTTGGCATACAACTCCTCTTTCTTAAGCAACTCTAAGATTAACTTAAGGTGCTCTTCGTGTTCTTGCTTGTTCTTCGAATATATCAAAATATCATCAATAAAGACAATTACAAATTTATCCAAATATGGTTTGGCATCACCAATTCATAGGGTCGCATAACACGGCAGGTGCGTTTGTCAAACCAAATGGCATAACTTGAAATTCATAATGGCCGTAACGGGTTCTAAAAGCAGTCTTCAGAATGTCTTCTTCTCGAACCCTCAGTTGTTGATAACCCGACCTTAGGTCGATCTTTGAGTAGACACTCGACCCTTGAAGCTGATCAAATAAATCATCAATTCTTGGGAGCGGATAACGGTTCTTCACCGTTAGTTTATTCAATTCCCGGTAATCAATGCACATTCGAAACGATCCGTCCTTCTTCTTGACAAACAAGACCGGAGCTCCCCAGGGTGAGGAACTAGGTCTTATAAAGCCTTTGTCAGATAGTTCTTTCAGTTGCTTCGACAACTCTTTCATTTCATAAGGTGCCAATCGATAAGGCGCCCGAGCTACAGGTGCAGCACCAGGTATCAAATCGATTTGAAATTCCACTTGTCGAGTCGGAGGAAGACCCGACAAGTCCTCAGGGAATACATCAGGAACATCTCGGACGATTAGTACGTCCTTAAGTTGCTTCTTCTCCGACTTGTCTTCCATCTCCTTTGTATTAATGTTTGCCAAAAAGACTGGACATCCTTTTAGCATGTATTATTGTGTTTTGGTGTACGAGATAACGTACAGACGAGCCTCGTGTCCCTGGTTGCTTCCGTCAGCGTGAACAATTAATGTTTCATTTCCCTAGGGGATACGAACGATCTTCTCGGCACACACAATGATTGCTTGGTACTTTACCAACCAATCTATACCAATTATAGCGTCGAAACTACCAAGTTCTACAGGCATTAAATTTATGTTGAATGGGTGGTTCAGGAGATTTAATGTGCAACCCCTAAGGATAGTGTTTAATCCAATTATTCTCCCGTCGGCTAGTTCAATGTCATAATAGTAATCTAATGCAGTTGGTGTGATATCAATTTGGGAGCTAAATGCAGTGGATACAAAACTTCTATCGGTACCAGTATCGAATAAGATAGAAGCATAGCAGTTGTTTAGAAGGAACGTACCCGTCACAACGTTGGAGTCTGGGTTTGTCCCTGCATGCCCTACCGCATACACCTTGGATGGAGCATTGCCACCTCCAACTTGGTTACCACGGTTGTTGTTGTTCTTCAGCTTGGGACATTCCCTCTTGAAGTGTCCTTGGGCTCCACACTCAAAACAAGTAGGCTTCTGACCCGACCCAGTGCCCCTCTGATGGTTAGCATTGCTAGCATTTGCCGTACTTCTACAGTCACGAGCAAAATAGCCAATTTTGTTGCATTTGTGGCATTTCAGAGCACATGGACCATCGTGGTGATAATTACATTTTGAGCATAGGGGTTTGGATCCCCCACATTGTTTCTTCTCAACAGTCCCTGCAGCATAAGTCTTGCCAGTGTTCTGCCTCTTGTTTTGGTGTTGTTGTTGGTTCTGAGTGTTCCTTGAGGTGTCCTAAAACTTCCTTTTACTCTCTGTTTGGCGGTCAGCAAAAGTGCGGATTCTCTTATCCATCACTTCGATTTCCATTTTAGTTGCCTCTTTCATTGTCTTAGGCTTGGATGCTACTACACTTCCGTGGATCATGTCGGGTAAGCCACCGACATATTTCTTAATCTTGTCAGATTCTTCAAGAAACATTCTACCGTAAAGCAGTGCCAGTTCCTGAAAACGTTGGTTGTACCCTATCACATCGGTACCTTTCACTTTCAATTCCCACAGTTCGACTTTGAGTTTCTTAATCTCGGTCCTTGGGCAGTACTTGTCAGTCATTTTCTTCTTCAGTTCAGTCTAGGTCATTACATAAGCAATGTTATTGCCAACAGTCCTAACGTGGGAGTTCCACTACGTTAGAGCATTTCCCAGAAGAGTACAAGTAGAGAACTTGATTTGGTTTTCCATAGAACAGTTGCTTATGTGAAACACAGTTTCCATTTTCTCAATCCATTGAGTCAATTCGAGAACTCCTTCTGTGCCTTTGAAATTTAAAGGTTGGCACTTCATAAAGTCTGGGTAAGTGCACTCACGAGTGGCTCGTTCGTTTCTCCTAGCACTTGTTCCTGAATTGTGGCTGTCGACGCCATTCGTGTTCGCATCACGTGCTGCCAAAACGGGAGTAACGCCTTGGTCAATCATTACTTGAAGTTAGGGATTAGTGACATGGTAGTGGTGGCGGCTGTTGCGACCGATGTTGTTTCTGGGTTTAACCACGTGGTCCTTCTCTTTGGTGTCTTTTTCTTCAAATCACGAGAAAATATAATACCCGTTAGATTTCGTAAAATCATAACCATGACATGACATATGCACAATAAGTAAAGCGAGATCACATCACACAGTGAAATATACAAGTGAATTGTAATCAACAAAGATATAACCAAATCGACATTCATTCACAACAAATTCGATTACAGACATGACATAATACCACCATTTCATATATAATTGGAAAACATACATGAATGGGTGTCAATATAAAATGATCACAACGATTAGGTTTACAAGAAAAAAGAATTATATACAACCTAAATCCATAACTAGCCGGATTGATACTTTTAATTTTTTTTTTTTTTTTTTTTTTTTTGTTAATACTTAGTAGGCTATACAAAACAACTAGCCATAACATAATCTAGGAACTGCTACCAGCCTCCTCCGGTAGCTCTAGCTGTGCAGGACCTTTGGCAGGTCCATGCTATCTTTGTAACTCTGCCATCTGAGCCTGTAGTCTCTTCACTAGCTTTAGTACCTTAGTGAGTTGTACCTGCCTCTTGTGGTCCGCTGCCAGCATCTCTGTAATCACCGTCTATCTCCTACGGTCTGCTGACTGTAACTCTCTAATCTGTGACTGCTGAGCTAACACTGTGGTACATAGCGACATAACCTCTGCACGAGCAAGGTCACTCACGTCCATGGATCGTCCCAAGCCTCTCGGGACATCCTAGCCTCGGTCTCCATGAGTCTAGCAGTATGTGCGTGTGCACGCCTATCCCTAAGCAACATGTTGAGCCGACCAGCCAATAGCTATCGCTCAGTCTGCTCATCATCCAACCTCGTATAAACCCCGTCTGTGTCCTGCCTAACCCTAGTCTTAAACTCTGTCATCCTCTGGCTAAATTCTGCCACATCGGTAACTATGGGTGTCCCCTGCATGGCCTCAACTATCTCATCCCAAAAGTCGGTGATCCCATATCCAACATCTCTCTCTAGATCACGGCTGATCTCCCTATCCATGGTGGCAACAAAACCATAGTCTGGCCTGAGACCTCTAGCCGGTCTAGCAGCAGTAGCAGACGAGCTCTCTCCGATCTCGTATCTAGGACCAAGAGCGATACCTAACCTCTTTCGAGGTGGTAAGGTAACCTCGGGTTTGTGCTCTCTACAGTTAGTAGAGAGTAAATGCAAAGGTGGTGTCCCTGATGATGTGCATCTGGTCTGGTGTGGAAGAGTATGATGGGTGGTGGTAATGGTAGTGAATAGGAAGTAGATGCGGCCTCGGCTCTTAACCAGATCATAGCAGCTTGATAGCCCAACAGACGAATAGGACTAGCAGGTGGTGGAGCTGATACAGGTAAGGGTGGTGATAGTGGTAGTGATGGAGATGGTATCAAGGGTAGTGGTGGAAAAGGAATCTGAGGCAGTGGTGATGACCATGGGGAGAGCGGTGATGATGGTGGAGTAGATATAGCGAGAAGTCAGGCAACCTCTGCATCAGACCATACTGGTGTAGGTACCAGAGCTGGAATAGAAATCCTAGCTGTAACGCGATATGTAGGGTGTGGTGGTGGTGTGGTCGCAGACTCATCAGTCTCGAACGGCTCTGTCTCCTCTGGAGATGGGGCCTGATCGGCAGCTAGTAAAGCAATAGCTATGGAGTCAGCAGGAGCTGGGTGCTCCTCCTCCTCCTTGTCATCAGCCTCAATATCAACCTCCTCATCCTCATCATCATAAGATGGCTCATCCTCATCATCGCCATCATCTCCTCCGTCAGCAAGATAATCGACAAGATCCTCCTCAGGGTCCTCGTCGTCATCCTCCTCCGGATCCTCTTTAAGATAGGACTCCGGAACATAATCTGGTGACTGAGTAGTGGGTGAGGCAGCAACAGGCAGTGACTGCTCCTCAGCCGAAAACACCTCGTCCTCCTGCGGCATATACTCAGGATATACCAGCTCTGGGACAAAGTCTGGTAGGGGTGGTGACTGTGGCTCCTCGAGGCAAGGAATGTAGTCTAGTAATGGCAGGGCCTGTAAGGCGACTTGCACATATGGGTCATCTAGCATCCAGGGCAGTCCCTCATGCTCAGGTCCAACAACTCCTGGTGATCCAATGTCTGATAAGCCCTCGAACGGACTGGACACCTCTGTGTATGTAACCGTGGATTCATCTAAATCTGACATGACTGTATCTAAAAATCTAAAATAGCTCATATTAGTATTTAATATAAGACTCTTATAGTAATATATATTTATATCATAACATGTATATCAATCATGAATGCATCTAGTCTTAACCAACTAATGCAATAAGTAGTGTATGTATATATGTCCCGTGAAAATCCCTTTGTATGAATGCAATGTTTGAAAATGGTTATAGTCCAGCAAAAACATTTGACCTGGTTCTCTATAACCTTGGCTCTTGATACCAATCTGTAACACCCCCAAATTGGGTCACAGCGGAATAAGGGTCTGGGGCGTGTTACTTCATAGATCAATAACACAAGATATATATAGAACGACTAAAAAGTCATTTAAAACCGATACATTGGATTTAACAAAGTATTTGTTACATAAGCCCGAAGCTTCACTTGTTCACTTGTTCAAAATACAAAGATTTCTAGCCCATAACAGATATACAAAATGTAATGCGACAAAATCTTTAATGCATGATATCCAAATCAAAACCACCAATGTATCCCTTGCACCTCGTGCTTATTGACCTCCTGAAAAACATTGCTTTAAAACGTCAACAATAATGTTGGTGAATTCATAGGTTTGATAAATCGTATATTGTAGGACCACAAGATTTCCCAAGTGTATGATAATGCAACAGATGCAGACATCATATAAATGTAATTACGTTGCCCTAAGCTCATGACACTGAAGCTCGACATAAATGAATACCATATAAATGGCCTACATTGCCCGTGATGATGTTCTAACCCGCAACATCCTATGTTCGACATGGTATACGTTCGTTTGCCCAGTGATAGCTAATCACCCGAACGGGGATGTCAATCCCAATAGATCTATTCATAACATTCGCGCTCACAATCCAGTAATTGACAGTTCATGATAATGGGCTCAACTTGGGTTATCGCTACTTAGGCAACACGTAATCATGATGTAAAACTTATCCACTTGTGTCCAATTATAAAACAGTGCATGTTTCTCACCCCAAAAACTTATAAAACAAATCATGTAAAACGTGGGGCTATGAACTCACCTTGAGTGAGCGTATATCAAGTATATCACAGAAAATGCGTCACGGTAATGATCGAGTGCAACCTAATCCAATATAGGTCGTATAAGTACTAATCACATTGGGTAACTACTACCATATATAATTCTATATAGCTAATCACCATCTAATTGTTTTAGTGAAATCATATTTATAAAGTGTAAACGTTTATAAATATACCTTTAGTAAAAATGACATAACTTTATCGTTTTAGGTCTGTTTCTTACGTTTCTTATGTCCACGCTTTCGTATTAAGACGACGTATCAAAATATGACATTTTTGTATTTCATGTCCCCTGGTGAACAGTACTTTTTACTGTTCACACCAGTTATAAAGTTATTTTTATAGTTTTAGTTGTCGTAAAACCCGTAAATGTCGTATTTTATTCGTTATAGCTCCGTTTTTAGCGATTCTTTCGAGTACGTCTTTGTTATTAAAAGTTCTATCATATTAATGATGTTTTCAAAATGTATAAATCTGAGATGAACAGTAACTTTTATAAAATTGTTTTTATAAAAGTATTTTTATACATTTAAGTATATAAACTCGCGTAATTCATAACTCCTTCGTTATCGATTGAAAAATTACGATTCTTATCATTTTGGAATCCTAAAAATATGTGTGATCTGAGAAAAATACTAAACTTTATATATTAGAAGTATTTTATAACTTGTTTTTATAAAATCTCTTTTATATCGCTTTTAATTAACGTGTAACTGGTAAACTACGTATCTTTTTCGTTATTAATCCGTTTTTTGAGTTTCTTACCTTTTTGGAATCAGCATGAGACGTAATATTTTATAATAATATAAAAATTATACCTTATTTTTCGAACCAAAACAGAAAGTTTGGAGGTTTGTGTTAAAAACATGTTTTAAACTTGATTTTGTACTTTTTAGCTTAACCATCTTGTAACAAATCCATTACACTACTCATTATCACATGTATTACATTCATAGGGTCCTTAAGTCCATCATTGTCCAATAAATGTCCAAGTTAATAAGATCACAAGTTTACATACTCATTTGCTTATGACATGTATAAGTAACTTTTTATAACAACTAGTTTATACTTATACATTTTATACTTAAATCAACATTGTACAATACTCATAATCTCGTTATGACATGATATTACCAACCTCATAACATATGAAAAAGTTCATGAAACAATAATCACAAGTAAAAATTCCATTTTACATCTTAAAGCATTCCCTAAATGGTGATGAGCCATATAAACATTATATACATATGAAATCATGAAAGTAAATGATGTAGGGTTTTTAGATAACCTTGATGTGATGTAATATGAAAAGTAACAACTTCTAAACCCTTGTTTAGATAATAAACCCTAGCATCCACAATTAGAAAACCCTAATTAACCACAAAACCCTAATCTTGTTTTTCCTTGCTTAAACCTTGAAAATGCTTAAACCAATCCTTCTAAACACTTTAAGACATCTTATGAATGATGTAGGAATGTGTGTAATTGTTGTAGGAAAATTTTGTATGGATTTATATATGAAATAGGGGCGACTCGTGGGCTTATTGAAGCAAAAGGGAAAGAGAAGTTGATTTTTGTAAGTTCTTACTAGTATGCAAGACTTATATGGCCATAGGACTAGTCAAAGACATGTTGAGGGTCTTATGGAAGTCTTGGTCAAGTTCACTATTAGAGCAAGTAAGAAAAATAAGCCCTTGGTTCCTAAAAGTAGAGATTATCCCATGAAAACATGGAGAAGTGTTTTCTATGATATTTTCTTTGTATCTTTGTGTCCATATCCGGTTATATATGCATATGTATGATATATTTTTGTAATTTTTGAGTATTGGGTATAATCGTGGGTATTTGTTGAAGCGTAGAAAAGTTTTGGTGGTTCCGGGTATGCCTAAACGTAATTTTATCGTGAAACGTAAACAATTTACGTAACCAATAAAATAAAATGAACAAAGTTAATAATTATCCTCAAAATAATTACTTAACACTTGCTTGATGTAAACATTTAATTGTTTGATGCCCGTTTATATTGAATGATAATTCTTAGTCTACGTGATTTAACTTAACGATTATGATTAAAAGCAAACGCGATTTAACTTAACGATTACGATTACGATTATAAATACATTTATGCCTGTCAGTCCTATTCTAACTATAAGAATACAAAAAGATCATCCAGTTGAACAAATTATTAGAGACATGAATTCAGCACGTCAAACAAGTAGAATGATAGAATTTGAAAGAACATAGTCTGTTTAGTTCTGTTCAACAAAGAACAAACCATAAAGACTTTCAAAATTTCTTGTTTGCTTGCTTTTTATCACAAGAAGAACCCAAAAAGGTAATTCATGCATTAAAGGATCCAAGTTGGATAGAGGTTATGCAGGAAGAGCTTCTACAATTCAAGCTACAAGAAGTTTAGACCCTGGTGGATTTACCAAATGGAAAAAGGCCCATAGGAACTAAATGGGATTACATGAATAAGAAGGATGAAAGAGGCATTGTGATAAAGAACAAAGCAAGATTGGTTGCTTAAGGGTACACACAAAAAAAAGGGATTAACTATGATGAAGTCTTTGCCCCTGTTGCCAGAATTAAAGTAATTAGGCTATTCTTAGCCTATGCCTCATTTAAAGACTTTGTGGTGTACTAGATGGATGTCAAGAGTGCTTTTCTTTATGTTAAGATTGAAGAGGAAGTCTATATTTATCAACCATCAGGATTTGAAGATCCAGACTTTCCTGACATAGTATACAAAGTAGAAAAGGCACTTTTTGGACTACATCAAGCTCCTAAAGCTTGGTATGAAACTTTGTCAACTTATTTATTGGACAATGGGTTTAAGAGAGGAAAGATAGACAAGACTTTGTTTATCAGAAGGGACAAAGGTGATATTCTGTTAGTTCAAGTGTATGTAGATGATATCATATTTGGCTCTACAAAGAAGTCATTATGCACAGAGTTTGAGAAGATGATGCATAAGAAGTTTCAAATGAGTTCTATGGGTGAACTCACATTCTTCTTAGGACTGCAAGTAAAGCAGAAGGAGGATGGGATTTTTATCAGTCAAGACAAGTATGTGACTGAGATTTTGAAGAAATTTGGTTTTACTAATGTCAAGACAGCAAGCACACCTATGGAAACTCAAAAGCCTTTGCTCAAGGATGAAGATGGTGAAGAAGTGGATGTTCATTTATATAGATCAATGATTGGTTCATTGATGTATCTTACTTCTTTAAGACCTGATATTATGTTTGCAGTGTGTGCCTGTGCAAGATACCAAGTCAACCCAAAAGTGTCACATCTTCATGCTGTGAAAAGAATTTTTAGGTACTTAAAAGGTCAACCAAAATTGGGCCTTTGGTATCTAAAAGATTCACCTTTTGATTTGGTAGCATACACTGATAGTGATTATGCTGGAGCAAGCTTAGATAGAAAGTCCATAACAGGAGGTTGTAAATTCCTTGGGTGTAGATTGATTTCATGACAGTACAAGAAGCAGAATGTGGTTGTTAATTCCATAATAGAGGCTGAATATGTAGCTGCTTCAAGTTGCTGTGGCCAAGTGCTTTAGATTTAAAATCAATTGCTTGATTATGGGTATAACTTTATGCATACAAAGATCTATATTGATAATGAGAGTATTATATGCATAGTTAAGAACCCTGTTTTTCATTCAAAAACTAAGCACATTGAGATTAGACATCACTTTATCAGAGATTCCAATGAAAAGAAGCTAATTCAAATGATCAAGATTCATACTGACAAGAATGTTACAGATTTGCTTACAAAAGCATTTGATGTAAGTAGATTTCAATATTTGATTGCTAGTATTGGAATGCTCAATCTTTAAAGTCTTGATTAAGAGAATGGTGAGGTAAAAAGAATTGAGAGAGTTGGTGAGAATAAAAGCAGAAAGAGAGATGTGTGATAAAAACAGACAGAGTGATTTAGTGAAGTAAAAGAATTAAGAGAGGTGATGAGAATAAAAATAGAAAGAGAGTTGTGTGATAAAAATAGACAGAGTAATTTGGTGAGTAAAAGAATTGAGAGAATTTGTGAGTTAAAAAATAGAAAGAGAGACGTGTGATAAAAACAGATAGAGTAATTCAGTGAGAAAAAGAATTGAGAGAAGTGGTGAGTTGAAAAACAGAAAGTGAGTTGTTTAAAACAGAAAGAGAGAATTGTGAGTAAAAAGAATTAAGAGAAATAAAAAATAGACAGAGAGATTTTGTGAACTAAAATGTTAATTTGATGATGGAAAAGTTGATTAGAATAGAATTAGAGTTAATGCTGGTGATTCAAAGTTAATGTTGCTAGGCATAAACTTACTGTTGCTTGGGAATGTTAATGCTGCTAGGTATAACTTACTACTGCTGGGGAAAGTTAATGCTGCTAGGCATAAACTTACGGGGGAGGGGATGGTTATAAGTTAATGTTTCTAGGTTTAACTTACTGTTGAGTTACTAATGCTGGGTTACTTACTATTGCTAGTTGAAAGTTAATGCTGCTAGGCATAACTTACAACTGCTGGTGGACATTAATGCTGTTGAGGGTAGTTTCATAAATACTTGGATTAAGGGTTTCATTCACTCATTTAATCGATTTAATTAAATCATGTTCTCTCTAATCACAAACCCTAACTCAATTTCATCATTCATCATCAAAACCCAACACAATGACGACCCAACAGTTTGCTAATACTCACAATTTAGTCGTATTTTTTGCTAATACCTCTAAATGTATGGGTATTGAAACAAATTGTTGAGTTTCTGAATGTAGATCTATTAAGATATGCTTTAACCGTTAATCCTACTATATATACTTCATGTATTGAACAATTCTAGGCCACTGTCAAGATGAAAACGGTCAATGGGGAACAGCAGTTACAAGCCCTAGTGGACAGAAAGAAGATCATCATAACTGAAGCAACTGTAAGAAAAGATCTTCAACTGAAAGATGTAAGCTAACTTTCTATAAGGCATTCTTTTCCCCTCAATGGAAATTTCTTATTCATACTATTTTGCAATGCCTAAGTGCTAAGACTACTGCATGGAATGAATTTAGTAGCACTATGGCCTCTGCTAATATTTGTTTAGCCACAAACCAAAATTTTAAGTTTTCCAAGTATATTTTTGAAAGCATGGTGAAGAACTTGGATAATGCTGTTAAATTCTTGATGTATCCAAGGTTTGTACAATTCTTTTTGAATAACCAACTAGAAGGGATGGCAACTCACAACAGGATTTATATTGCACCCTCACACACAAAGAAGATTTTTGCTAACATGAGAAGGCAATGAAAAGACTTTTCTAGAAGGGAAACACCCTTATTTCCAACCATGGTGGTTCCAGCTCAAGAAGAAATGGGTAAAGGTTCAGCAATGCCAACTGATCCCCATCACACACCCATCATTACTCATCCTTCATCATCTCAACCCCAAAGGAAACAAAAATCAAGGAGGCCTAAGGAGAAGGACACTCAGATACCTTAGACTAGTGTTCTTAGTGATCCTACAAATATAGCAGATGAGGCTGTCCATGAGGAGCCTAGTATGCAACTTAAGGAATTGATGGATTTTTGTACCAAATTGAAACAAAGAGTGCTCGACCTGGAAAACACAAAGACTGCTCAAGCTAGGGAGATTACAAGTTTAAAGAAGAGAGTCAAGAAGTTAGAGAAGAATGGAGAGTCAAGAACTCATAAGCTCAAAAGATTATACAGGGTTGGTAGATATGCAAGAGTAGTTTCCTCTAAAGAAGCTAGTTTGGGTGATCAGGAGGATGCATCCAAACAGGGAAGGAAAATTAATGACATTGATAAAGATGCAGAGATTACATTAGTTGATGAAACTCAAGTGAGGTATAGAGATGAAGATATGTTTAGGGTAAATGACTTAGATGGTGATGAGGTGGTTGTTAAAAGAGAAGTTACTAAAAAAGCTGGTGAGAAGAGAAGTATTATTGAGGAAGCAGTTGTTGTGACTGATGTTGTTACAATTTCGGTAAGTGCTACTACAATAACTAATGTTGAACTTACTTTGGCTCAAACACTGGCAGAGTTGAAATGTGCAAGACCCAAGAAAAAAAGGGGTTGTTATGCAAGAGCCAAGTGAATCAACTCCAACAATATCTTTACAACTACCATCACAGGTTAAGGGTCAAGGTTCAAAGGATAAGGGTAAAGCAAAGATGATAGAACCAGAGAAACCTTTGAAGAAGAAAGATCAGATTATGTTCGATGAAGAAGAAGCTTTAAAGCTACAAGCAAAGTTTGATAAAGAAGATAGGCTTGCAAGGGAGAAAGCTCAACAAGTAGAAGAAGCCAACATTGCTTGGGATGACATTCAAGTAAAGATAGATGCTGACTATCAACTGGCTGAAAGATTACAGGCACAAGAACAACATGAGTTGACAATTGAAGAGAAGTCTACTTTTTTTGTACAACTCTTGGAGAAAAGAAAAAAGCACTTTGCTGCTAAGAGAGCAGAAGAAAAGAGAAATAGACCACCTACAAAAGCTCAACAAAGGAGTATAATGTGTACTTACCTGAAGAATATGGCAGGATGGAAGCCCAAAGACATAAAGAACAAGTCATTTGCCAATATTCAAGAATTATTTGACAAAGCTATGAAAAGGGTAAACACATTTGTAGATATGGACACAGATTTAGTTAAAGGTATTCAAGTAAGAGAAGAAGGCAGTGAGATAAGAGAAGAAAGCAATTCAAAAAGAGCAAGAGATAAGCTAGAACAAGAGAATGCTAAGAAGCAGAAGATGGATGATGATCAAGAAGCAGCTAAGATGAAAGAGCTCATAAAAATTATTCCTGATGAAGAGGAAGTAGCAGTTGATGCTATACCTTTAGCTACTAAACCTCCAAGCATTGTTGACTGGAAGATTATTAAAAAAGGAAATATCAGCTACTATCAAATTATAAGAGCTGATGGAAGTTCAAGGAGGTACTCAGCCTTTATTCAGATGCTTAAAAGCTTTGACAGGGAAGATTTGGAAACTCTATGGAAGTTAGTTAAAGCTAAGCATGGGTATACAAGGCCAGAAGAGGGCTATGAGAGAGTGTTATGGGGTGATCTAAAGACAATGTTTGAACATCATGTAGAAGATGCAGTGTGGAGGAATCTACAAGAAAGCAAAGTGTTGGTTTGGAAGCTATTTGATTCCTGTGGAGTACACTTTGTGAGGTTTCAAAATCTGCATGTCTTTATGTTAGTAGAGAAGAAATATCCCCTTACACCTGCTACAATCACAGCTATGCTGAATACGAAGCTGCAAGCTATTCATTTCAAAGAAATGTGTTATCAGCTTCTTAAGCTCATCACAAAGCAACTCAAGAATCAATGAAGTGTTTGGAAGCATCCTCCTGGTGATTATAAAGCTTTTAATGAAGAAACTTGATGATTTTGAAGATAAATATCAAGTTTAGGGGAGGATTGTTAGGATTAAAAGACTTCTTGATGATCTTAGAGTTACTGCTGTTAAGGTATTAGTTACTGCTGCTAAGCATAAATTAGTGTTGTTAGTAATCTTAATGAAAAATATGCTAAGTAGTTAGTACTGCTAGTTTCTACTGCTAGTATAAGTTACTACTGCTAGTGTATATTACTACTGGTAGTGTAACTTAGTACTGCTTGTATATGTTAGTACTGCTAGAGTAAAGTTAGTACAGCTGGTGAAGATTAAAGAAAATATTCTAAGTAGTTACTACTGCTTGTACACAGTTAATGTTGCTGGTGTATAAGTTACTACTACTAGTGTTCATAGTTTATGCTGCTGGTACAAAGTTACAACTGCTGAAAGATTACAACTGCTAAAAAGATAAAGACTACTCAGAGAAGATAAAGATTGCGTAAAGATCAAGGTTACTTAGTTGATAAGGATTTTTATTTAAAGAATCGATCTTTAAGAATATTCTAAGTTTTTGTAATATATTGTAAATCGACTAGGACTCCTTGGTGTATAAAAGGAGGTCCTAGGGTATAGAGTTATATGTATCAAAAACGAGTCATAGAATTGTCATAGCTTTAAGGTTTTGTAACCCTAATACTAGTTAGAGTATTCGTATTAATATATTAAAGCTTTTGTTTTTTAATCTGTGTGTTTATTAGAATTACTGTTTTATTGAAGAATTCTTCTTATATTAAAGAATAGATTCCACATAATCTTTAGTATTATCAAACAAAGTTTCTATCATAAGTTGTGTAGGATTTATCTTGCATAATTAAACCTTACAAAAGCTAAGGAATTCAAGATCCATTGAAGTAGGATCAACAACTTTCATTATAGTTAGTAATTCGTGCCCTTTACCTAGGATCACTTTAGCTAACATAGTGCCTCCTAAGATAACCACTTCGGACTTAGTTGAAACACAAAAACCAGAGCTTAAAGTCTATAGCAGGAAACCCAAAAATGTTAAAAATGTAGGTTCGAGTAAAAAAGCTAAGATTGTAGAATCTAAGAATGCTAACCACTCGGAACCCAATCATACTTGGGGATCCAATGCTACATATATTCCATCGTCTTCTTCTCTTATCATGACAGGTTGTCCAGATTGTTCTCTGGTATCTGGACTCCAGATGTTCAAAACACATGACATGGATCCGCTCTCAGCTTATGAACTTTGTTAGTAAATTTCTAGGTATAGTTAGATTCGGGAACAACAATATTGCAAGAATTATGGGGTATGGTGACTATCAGTTGGGAAATGTTACTATTTCAAGGGTATACTACATTGAGGGGCTTGGACATAACTTGTTTTTGGTTGGACAATTTTGCGACGCGGCTCTTAAAGTTGCATTTCGGAAAAACACTTGCTTTATTTATAATTTAGAATGTGTTGATCTACTTTTTGGATCCCGAGACATAAATTTGTACACAATTTCTCTTGATGACATGCTTAAAACATCTCCAATCTGTCTTATATCCAAAGCGTCAAAGACTAGGAGCTGCTTATGGCACCATCGGTTATCACATCTCAACTTTAGTACTTGATGACATCAAATAACGTCTATTTTATAGCATCATTTATCCCATGTTATTAACCCATTTTGTATAGTTATTGCAAAGAATTGTTACTTAATCATTTATATTTGAGAATTATAGTAATTATGGAGTAATTGGTGAAATTTAGCAAAAGGCGCGCATTCTGGAGCTTAAATGAAGATATTTTGAAGATTACTATTCTGAAGATCAAATACGCCATATCCATCAAGGAAGATACGGCGTATCCGTGCCTACACTCACCAAAGACCATAGAGGAATAACGCTCAATACGCCATATCCAGAAGACCAATAAGTTGTATTGGAAATATGGAATGAATATAATATTCTAGAAGATATCAAGCGTGGTCCCTACTCTAAGAAATCCCCAATACGCGGTATCCAATCCTTGGATACGCCGTATCAAACCGACTTTCAGACCTTATAAATAGAAAACTCAAAAACGAGTTTTAAGTGTGCTAAATCATATTCTCGATACCTAAACCATAAAAGTCGATTTTCAGAGGAGAAAAAGAGCAGAAGAGGTCGAGCAACGTTATCAATTCCATAGGATACATCGTGTAATTCCATATACTTTAGTAATCATTCAGTTTTTGGTATCATTCGTTAACTCGGTTAGTTTACCTTGGCTAAAAAAATGCTCTTATATTTATTATGACGTTTGAAGGCTAATACCTTCGGGTATTAGCCATTATTATGAAGATCTGAATGTTTGGTATTTGTTTATCTCGATTTATTAATTTATCGTTGAATGCTTGTTTATGTTTATCAATTCATACTTATTTACGCTCTTTTGTATGCGACCTATCATTCAACTGGATCTAGTGATACGGAACAAGTAGATCTAGAGTTTGGGATAGCTCTCCATATAGTAATTTATACGTCTAGAATAATAGGATCACAAATATTATCCTTCTAAGTCTGTGTCTAGTATACGCTTCGGGCTTAACTAGTTAATTGGATATTGCCAATGGTTTATTGATCGTGTTGACTAGCAGGTGACCTAGATAATTTAACAAGTAACGTTTTGATTCCATTGGATAGTTGGACAAGTGGACTACTAGTGTATAAATTGCCATTAAGCGGTAAGTGGGTAAAGTCTCTATGAGCTAGGGTTTAACAAGATCACCATTGCTTTAATCCCTAAGATAGATTATAATCAGCAAATAAGGATGCTTTATGCGGATGCTTTAATTGTGACAGAATTAATGTGTCTAGGTCTTAGGATGATGTAACGCCTAAGTCTTAAGAATGATATGCCACCTCGAGAGAAGAAATCATTGCACTTAATAAACAAACCAACTTTCTAATCGGATTAATAATGGTTAATACAGTTTTCTTATATAAGGTTCGACCGCTCTTTTATCTTTTGTTAATTAGCTTGCGTGGGTTAAAGTGCCTTGAATTGATTGTAGTCACCAACCAAACCGTGCCAGTCTCTCAGGCTGAAAACCCCCTTTTCCCGTTAGAATTAGGACTAGGACTGACATAGGTTTAGAATAGAATAGAATTAACATAGATTAGATAACCAAGATATTAATTAAATTGATAGATTTAACCTCGCTTCAAGTGTTCGACACCCTACTTACCACGAAACTACTACCGATCGGGTACACTGCCCGTTAAAGTGTTGTTTTTGGTTTAGTCGGCAAAATATAAATTTAAAACTTGAATCAATAAAATATACACCACACAACGACACATTAAGTTTTTGGCGCCGTTGCCGGGGAGTGAAAATTAATCATGATTTTTATTTGATATTTTAGTTTTTAACATTAGATTAGATCTAACCCTTAGAAGTAGTATAATTTAGATTAGTGAATTATTCTGCATATTTAATTGTTTGTTTTAATCATTTTCCTATTCTGATAGAACGATACGGCGTATCTACGTCCATTAGATACGGCGTATCCAGTCTGATCAGCTATACGACGTATTCGTCTCTTCGTATACGGCGTATTGATTAATTTCTTTACAAATCTATTTTTTGTAGAATAGCTTTACTTTGCATCATGTCTTACTTTTCAGGAACAGAATCCAGACTCCGTCCATATCATTTTAACTACCCTGAAAGAAGCCTGAAAATGGAAGAGATGTTAAACAAGTTCATTGACGAAGGAAAACGAGAACATAAAGAGATGAGGACGTTTATTTATGACTTCCAAACTACCAACGAGCTCTTGTTTAAAGAAAGGAGTAATTCACTAATTGAGCTCAGATTTGGGGTACAAGAGTTATTAAAGGTAATTAATAACGTTCTGATGATAGATTGCAATGTTAAGAGAGTAACTACTAGAGGTGGAAAAAGTATGACTCAAGATGTTTATGATAACAACACCAATGTGCTACCAAAAGAACCTCTAGTAGTAGAACTCGAAAAGCCAGTCGGACCAAACAATGTCCTCACTAATGATCAACCTCAGATGACTAGTGAACTTGTTGTTCAACCATCAAATGAAGTACAAACACCACCAGTTCCTTTCCCTAGAAGATTAAGAAAATAAAAAGAAGAGGCTCAACCGTATTATTAAACAAGCTTCCATCAAAGGAGAAAGACCCAGGGAGTTTTACTATTCCTTATGACATTGGCCAATTACACATTGATAATGCATTGGCAGATCTAGGAGCTAGCATAAGCTTAATGCCATACACAATGTACAAGAAACTTGGTTTGAGAGAACCAAAGGCTACTAGAATGAGTTTGGAACTTGCAGATAGGTCGATCCAATACCCGAGAGGAATAATAAAAAACGTACTCATTAAAGTGGATAAATTCGTCCTTCCCATAGATTTTGTTATCCTAGATATGCCCGAAGATTCAAGAGTTCATATAATTTTATGAACACCATTTTTGGAAACCGCTCAAGTTATGATTGACGTATTCAATAAAAAAATAACACTAAGAGTGGGGGATGAAGAAGTGGTCTTTGATATAGACCAATTAATTAAAAGACCAACCACTGAAGACGATGAATGTTATGGGATTGATGATTTGAACGACACGATCAAAGAAGAAGCTCAGGAATTGCTGGCAAATGAAGAGCCTGATTCATTTTTATCAAGGGGACTGGAAAAATCAATTGATCAATCAGACCTAGAATGCTGTGAATCTGCCAGTAGCGATGGAAACAATGAGTCTGATCCAGAAAACTCGATACGACGTATTGACTATGCTAATACGCCGTATCCAGTTACACAAGGAACTACAAAACGTGATGATGTTAAAAGCGAACACCTTTATTCGGCTAGTGCTAACAAAATCAATGAGAAGAAACCAGAGCTGAAGAATTTGCCTCAACACTTAGAATACGCATACCTTCATAAAGACTGTTGATCCTACTTCAATAGATCAAATTCCTTAAGCTTGTATAAGGATTAGTTATATTAGATAATTCTAACACAACTATAGTAGAAACTTTGAATGTATTAAAGATTATGCGGAATCTAATCTTTAATATTAAAAAGAACTATCAATGAAATTGTAATTATATAAACATATAATTTAACAAACAAAAGCTCCAATATTATTAATACGAATATACTCAAGTTATTGGGTTACAAAGGAACCTGAAGCTATGATAATTCTAATGAATGACTTGTTTTGGTATGTGCGTTGTGTATGGTGTGGTACATAATCTCTAAGTCCTAGGATGATGACCATCCTTTTATACACCCAAGGAGTCCTAAATGGCTTACAATACTTCCTAGATAATCAAAATCTTCTAAAACAAATAACATATACAATCCTTACAAAATAACTCAAACAAATCACATAAGCAGTACTAAACTAACTCAACAATACTAACTTTCTTCAACTAGCAGCGATTAACTCCTCAGCATCATTAAACTTTGTTACCAGTAGTAACTTTTATACTAGCAGTAGTAACTACTTAGCATATTTTCCAGTCTTTATCTCTGAGCAGTCTTAACTTCCACTAGCAGTAGTAACTTCCTCTAGCAGTAGTAACTTTGTACTGGCAGTTGTAACTTCACCAGCAGTCTTAAACACTTAGAATAATTTTCATTGAAATTCTCCAGCAGCACTAACTTTGACTGAGCAGCATTAACATCAATAAGAGCAGCAGTAATACTAGCAGCATTAAGAAGGCTTTTAATCCCAACAATCCTCCCCTAAACTTGATATTTATCTCCAAAATCATCAAGTTTCTCCATTAAAAGCTCCATAATCACCAGGAGGATGCTTCCAAACACTTCATTGATTCTTAAGCTGTTTTGTGAGAAGTTTAAGAAGCTGATATGCCATTTCACAGAAATAATCAACCTGAAGCTTATTATTTATCATATCTATAATTGTAGGTGGTGTAAGGGGATATCTCTTCTCTACCAGCATGTAAATCATTCCAGATTGTAAACTCAAGCAATGCACTCCACATGAGTCAAATAGCATCCAGCTCAAAACTTTGTACCTTTGTTGCAACTTCCAGATTTCATCTTCTACATGTGGTTCAAACATTGTTTTTAAATCATTCCATAATACCAAATCTAAGTCTTCCACTGGTCTTGTTGATCCATATCTAGCTTTTACCAACTTGAACAATTCTTCCAAATCTTCCCTGGTAAAACTTTTATATTCAACAACCTGAAGCTTATTATTCAGCATATTTGTAATTGTAGGTGGTGTAAGGGGATATCTCTTTTCTACCAGCATGTAAATCATTCCAGATTGCAAACTCAAGCAATTCACTCCACATGAGTCAAATAGCTTCCAGCTTAAAACTTTGTACCTTTGTTGCAACTTCCAGATTTCATCTTCTACATGTGGTTCAAACATTGTTTTCAAATCATTCCATAATACCAAATCCAAGTCTTCCACTAGTCTTGTTGATCCATATCTAGCTTTTACCGACTTGTACATGTCTTCCAAATCTTCCCTGGTAAAACTTTTAAGCATTTGACTAAAGACCCTGTACATTTGAGACTTTCCATCAGCTCTCACTATTTGATAATAGCTTTTATTTCCTTCTTTGTGGATCTTCCAGTCAACAATACTTGGAGACTTGGTAGCTAAAGGTACAGCATCAATTGCAACCTCTTCTTCATCTAGAATGACTTCTATTAGACTTTGAAGCTCTGTTGTGTCTTTATCCTCATCCACCTTCTGCTTCTTAGTACTCTCTTGTTCTAACTCTTCTCCTGCTCTCTTTGAACTACCCTCTACCAACTCAATTCTAAAATCCACAAACATGTTTACCCTTGTGAAAGCTTTGTCAAACAATTCTTTGATAGAATCAAAGTCTTTAGATTTCAAGTCTTTGTGCTTCCAGCCTTCCATATTCTTAAGGTAAGTAATCATGATCTTCTTCTGTTGAGTTTTGGTTGGTGGTTTGTTCCTCTTCTCCTCTGCTATTTTAGCTGCAAAGTGTTTTCTTCTTTGCTCTAGGAGTTCTTTAAACAATGTGGCTTTTTCTTCAATTGTGAACTGCTCTTGTTCTTTAGCTTGCAGTCTTTCAGCCAACTGGTAATCAGCATCAACTTTTGCTTGAATGTCATTCCAAGCAATATTGGCTTCATTAATCTTTTCTTCTTCAGCTCTGGCAATTCTTTCCTCTTCATCAATCTCTGCTTGTAATTTAAGTGCAATCTCTTCATCAAGCTTGAGTTGATCTTTCTTCTTCAAAGGCTTATCAGGTTCTACCAATATTCCTTTCCCTTTGTCCTGTGATAGACCTTGTGAAGAAATTGTTGTTGTTGTAGATTCACCTGGCTCTTGAAGAACAATCCCTTTCACCTTGGGGTTTTGAAGTTTTTAATGCTTCAAGTGCTTGAGCTAAAGTAATTTCTTTAGTAGTTATTATAACAGTTGTTGCAGCAGTACTAACTTAAGCATCATCAACTATTTCTTCAACAATATTTCATTTTGCCCTGCAACAAACACTTCTTCACCATTTAAAGTATCCACAGAAAACATCTCTTTGTTAGCATCATCTTGAACACTAACTAAGGTAATGTCTTCATCTGCATTAATAACATTAATCCTCCTCCCCTATTTGGATGCATCCTCACCCAAACTTTCTTCATCTCTAGAGGATTCTACTCTAGCTGTCAAACTAACTTTATATAACCTCTTTAGCTTGTGAGTTCTTAAACTTCTTTTCTTTTCAAGCTTCTTGACCCTCCTCTTCAAACTAGCAATTTCATTTTGTTAAGTGGTCTTTGTCTTCTCCAAATCAAGAACCCTTTGGTGTAGATTAGTACATAGTCCCATCAATTCATTAAGTTTTAACTTTTCAAAGCTAAATGAGTGCTTGAGCACAAGTATCGTCATCTCAAAAGTTAAGAATTCACATCTTTTAGCAGCAACTTCTTGTTCTGCAATAAAACACCTCTTATCATTTAAAGTTTCTAAATCCACCCCTATTTTGCTCCATCACCATCTCTTGAACATTAACTAGGGAATTAATTCATCAGCATGAATAGCTTGAATCCCGCGCTCTCCAGCTCAGTATATATATAATTCCTTTCCTTGTGTGTAGACTCGCGCGCGCTCGCTCGTGCGCGCGCGCGCTGGCGCACTGCTCTAACCTTTGTTGGAAGCATCTGGCCTAGCTCTAATAGGGTTACACTTGCTCTTTTATAACTCCCCTGTTACCTTGGGTTTTACACTTTTCAAAGGCTGCAAGTCTTGAGCAAAGTAACTTCATCATAGTTATATTCACATCTTTAGCAGCAACTTCTTGGTTCTGCAACAAACACTATCCTCGTATTTAAAGTATCCACATCAAAACATTTGTGCATCTAGCATCATTCTTGTAACATACTAACTAGGGTAATTTCATCATTAGCATTAATAGTATTAATCCTCATCCCCTATTTGGATGCATCATCACCTAAATCTTCTTCATCACCAGAGGATTCTACCCTTTTAGACATACCAACTTTGTGTAACCTCTTCAGCCCATGAGATCTTGACCTCTTTTTCTGTTCAAGCTTCTTGACCCTCCTCTTTAAACTAACAATTTCTTCCGCTTGTGTGGTCTTTGTCTTCTCCAAATCAAGAACTCTTTGTTGTAAATTGGTACATAATTCCATCAATTCATTAAGTTTAAGACTATCCTCATCACTTCGAAGTGTGTTACCTCTTGCGAGCAGTGAATCATTGCAAAGTTTAGATACATTCTCAAACCTAGTTTGAGCAATTGTATCCCCTATGGTTTCTTGGCACCTTGGACCACCACCTGAAGTAGTTCCTAGGGAACAATATTCATTAGGTGTTGCCTTAGATCGGGTCTTAGTTATGTTACCATTGTCCTGCTTTGCTTCTAAGCTAGAAGCAGTAGTGGCAGCCCTCACCAAACTATCACCCAACTCCTTATGGACAGCCTCATCTGCAACAATATCTGTAGGACCACTAGGCTGAGGTACCTGAGTGTCCTTTCTCTTAGGCTTCCTAGGCTTTTGAGTCTCTTTAGGTTGAGATGTTGATGGTTGAGTAATGGTGGGTGTGTGATGGGGATCAGTTAGAATTGCTGAACCTTTACCCAATTCTTGTTGGTTTTGTACCAGCATTGTTGGAAATAAAGGTGTTACTCTTCTAGAAAAACCTTTTCCTACCCTTCTCATATTTCCAAAAATCTTCTTAGTGTGAGAGGGTGCAATGTAAATTCTCTTGTGAGTTGACATATCATCAAGTTGTTATTCCAGAAATACTTGCACAAACCTTGGATACATCAAAAATTTCCCAGATAAATTATCCAAGTTTCTAACCATACTTTCAAAAATGTATTTTGAAAGTTGAATTTCTGATTTGTAGCCAAACAGATAATTGCAGATGCCATAGTACTACTAAACTCATTCCATGCAGTAGTCTTTGAACTTAGGCATTGTAAAATAGTATGAATCAGAAATTTCTATTGCGGGGAAAAGAATACCTTATAGAAAGTAAGATTTTGTGAAATCTTCTCATACCCCATCCTTGTAAGTTCTTCAAAATGGTAGACTTTGGTAAACAATCAATACCTTCAGCATCTTCTAGTTGAAGATCTCTTCTAACAGTTGATTATGTGACAATTATCTTCTTACCATCAACTAGGGCATGTAACTGAACTTCCTCATTAATAATTTTGGCCTTGATAGTAGACCAGAACTGTTCGATACACGAAGTATATATAGTGGGATTAACGGTTAAAGCATATTTTATAGGTTGTGCATTTAGAAAATCCACAATTTGTTCAAACCCATCACTTTCTTCGGGCTTAGACAAAAATGCGACCATATTGTGAGTATCTGCAAACTCTAGATTCGCCATTTGTGTTGGGTATTGATAATGGATGACAAAATTGAGTTGAGGTTTGTAGTTAAAGAGTATTTGAAAGATTGAAATTGATTAAATGATTGATTGCAACCCTTAATCAAAGTATTTATGAAAATACCCTCAACAACATTAACTTAGAACTAGCAGTAGTAAGTTTTATGCCTAGCAGCATTAACTTAGAACCATCAGTAGTAAGTTATGCCTAGCAGCATTAACTTTAAGTCACCAGTATTAACTCAAATTTCATTCCAAAAAGCTTTTCCATCATCAATCTAACACTTTTCTTTGCTTTTCCTGCAAAATGTTAGTCTAAAAAACCAAGAAAACACAAGCCATAGCAATTTTCATAGTATTAATTATACCTAACAATATTAAGTATAACTAACAGTAGTAACTCAACAGTATTAAGTATAACCAGCAGTACTAATTATACTTAACAGCAGAAACTTTTAATGACATGAATAACAGTACTAATTCATACAAAACTCTACAAAAACATAAAGAGATAAAAGACTTTAAGGATTTAGCATTCCAATACTAACAATCAAATATTGAAATCTACTTACATCAAAAGCTTTTGTAAGCAAATCTGCAACATTCTTGTCAGTATGGATTTTGACCATTTGAATCAATTTCTTTTCATTGCAATCTCTAATAAAATGATGTCTGATCTCTATATGCTTTGTTTTTGAATGAAAAACAAGATTTTTAATTATGCAAATAGTACTATTATTGTCAATAAAGATCTTGGTATGCATAAAATTATACCCATAATCAAGTAGTTGATTCTGAATCTAAAGCACTTGTCCACAACAACTTGAAGCAGCCACATATTCAGCTTCTGTTGTGGAATTTGCAACCACTGTCTGTTTTTTGCACTGCCATGATATTAATCTACATCCAAGGAATTGACAACCTCCTGCTGTAGACTTACTATCCAAGCTTGCTCCAGCATAATCACTATCAGTGTATGCTACCAAATCAAAGGAGAATCTTTTACATACTAAAGGCCTAATTTTGGTTGACCTTTTAAGTACCTAAAAATCCTTTTCATAGCATAAAGATGTGAAACCTTTGGATTGACTTGGTATCTAGCACAGGCACACACTGCAAACAAGATGTCAGGTCTTGAAGATGTAAGATACATCAATGAACCAATCATTGACCTATACATATGAATATCTACTTCTTTACCATCTTCATCCTTGAGTAAAGGCTTTTGAGTTTCCATTGGTGTTCTTGCAGTCTTGACTTCTGTAAACCTAAATTTCCTTAAAATTTCAACAACATATTTATCTTGACTAATAAATATGTCATCCTTCTTCTGTTGTACTTGTAATCCCAAGAAGAATGTAAGTTCTCCTATATAACTCATCTGAAATTTCTCAAGCATCAACTTCTTAAATGCATTGCGTAGCTCCTTCTTTGTTGAACTAGTAAAATATCACCTTTGTGCCTTTTGATGAATAAGGTTTTGTCAATTTTCCCTCTTTGAAACCTATTATCCAACAGATATGTTGACAAGGTTTCATACCAAGCTCTAGGAGCTTGATGTAGTCCATACAATGCTTTTTCAACCTTGTATACTCTATCAGGAAAGTTTGGATCTTAAAATCCTGGTATACACCTCTTCTTCCATCTTCCCATAGAGAAAAGCACATTTTACATCCATTTGATACACCACAAAATCTTCGTCAATCCCTTCTTCTTGTATGTACCCTTGAGTAACCAATCTTGCTTTATTCCTGTAAACCCATTTAGTGCCTATAGCTCTTTTTCCATTTAGTAAATCCACTAAAGTCCAAACTTCTTGTAACTTGAATTGTAGAAGCTCTTCTTGCATAGCCTCTATCTATCTTGGATCCTTCAATGCATGAATTACCTTTTTAGGTACTTCATGTGATAAAAAGCAAGCAAACAAGCAGTTTTAAAGGTCTTTATGGTTTGTTCTTTGTTGAATAGTACTAACAAACCCATGTTCCTCCAATTTCTTTGACATCTGTCTTGTTTGTGTAGCTGATTGCAAATCTCCAATCACTTGATCAAGAGGATGATCTTTATGAATTCTTATAGTTAGAATAGGACTGACTTGGATTTTTGTATCCAAATTGTTCATGTCAGCCTCTGCACCATCAACTTCATCATTTCTTGAGAAGTCAAATATGATATAATCTTCCAAAGCAGGCATATTTGGATCAACTGGAAGTTCAATGCTTGTTTTTCCACCAACAGCATTAACTTCATTTGTGCTAGCAGCATTAACATTGTTAGTGTTGTTAACATTATCTTCCTTCTCTTAATCATTACATTCACTATCTTTTCTTGGATCTTCATCAACCTTCTTTCCATCATCACTTGAAGGTTTGGATCCATTATCATGAGAACTCTTTGGATCTTGGTAATATGGTGGATCAGCAGTCCATAATGGTAGCAGAATGTAACCTTTGGTAGGTTCTGTCTTCTTTCTAGCTTGACCTACATTATCACTTGCTTTTGTACCTACAAAACCATTAGAAAGTATACCTACAACAATTGGCTCATAATTCATTGTTCTTGTTAATGCATCAATATCAAATAGCCAATCTGGTTCACTACCTATAGCATTAGGTGTACTCTCACTAAACCTAATATGCCAGTTTTCTTCCACTATCCTTGTTCTACTATTGAATACTCTAAAGGCTTTACTATTTAAAGAGTATCCAACAAAGAAACCTTCATCAGCCTTACCATCAAATTTGCCAAAGTAATCTATGGTATTAAGAATAGTAATAGGACACCTAAATGGTCTCATAAAACTTAAAGTTGGTTTTCTACCATGAAAAAGTTCATATGGGGTCTTGTTATGAGGCTTAACTACTAACACTCTATTTTGCACATAGCAAGCAGTATTAACTGCTTCTGCCCAAAAAGTAGTTGGCAACTTAGAATCAGCTAGCATAGTCCTAGCAGCCTCAATTAGTGTCATATTCCTCCTCTCAGCAACTCTATTTTGTTGAGGAGTTCTAGCTACACTAAATTGTCTTAAAATACCCTTCATCTCACAAAACTAATTCATTTCTCTGTTTCTAAATTTTGTTCCATTATCACACCTAATCACCTTAACCTTGTGATCTACTAGATTTTATATTCCAGTTATAAAGGACTTAAGAATGCCACTAGTCTCATCCTTAGTAGCTAGAAAGAAAACCCATGTAAACCTACTAAAATCATCTGTGACAACTACGCAATACATTTTCTTCATAAGACTTTTTACAAATGTTAGACCAAATAAGTCCGTATGCAACAAATGTAAAGGAAGACTGATTGAGTTCTCTGTTTAGGACTTACAAAAGGCTCTGTGCTGCGTTCCCTTTTGACAAGCAACACAGGTTTGATCATTTTCAAAAAGTTTGGAAGGTAAACCTTTTACAAGATTTCCCTTAACCAATTTATTCATGGTTTTTGAATTTAAGTGACCTAGCCTTCTATGCTAAAGTTTAGATTCATCAGATGTGGCTTTTGCAAAAAGGCAAGTGTAACACCCCCAAATTGGGTCGCAGCGGAATATGGGTCCGGGGCGTGTTACTTCATGAATCAACAACACAAGAGATTGAACGCCCCAAAAAAGTCGTTGAAACGATAATTGGATCTATCACAATATTTGTTACATAGAGCCGAAGCTTAACTTGTTCATTAATTCAAAATACAAAGATTTTCCGCCTATAACAGTTGTAACATAAAATGAAATGCGACAAAATCTTTTAATGCAAGACATCCGATATCAAACACCATATTGTATCCATCGGCACCTTGTGCTTCTTGAACCCATGAAAAACAGGCTTTAAAACCTGGTCACAATATGTTGGTGACTATAGGTTTGATTAAATCATATATTGTAGTGACCACAGATTTTCGCGGCCAGTGTAGATAATGCAACAGATGACAGATATCATATACAAGTAATTCGTTGCTTAAGCTCCATGGACATGAAGCATGACGTGTGTGAATACCAAATTATTGGGCCTACATTGCCGTGATGATGTTCTAACCCGCAAATCCTTTATTTCGATGGTATTAGTTCGGTTTGTTAGTGTTAGCTATCACTTCGAACGGGGGTTGTCAATCCAATAGCTCTATTAAATAACATTCCTGCGCACACAATCCGCTATGCAATTGTCAGCGTTCATGCTAATGGGCCACAGCTATGGGTTTATCTGTGTCCTTAGGAAACCACGTAATCATAAATGAAATATTAACTCACTTGTGTCCAATTGTTAAGTAATGCATGGGCTTTTACCCCAAAATACTTTGTATAACAAAAGCATCTGTAAAAGTGGGGCTATGAACTCACCTTGATGTGAGTAAGTAATGCCAAGTGTATCACCAAATAACGGCCACGCGAATGATCAAATGCTAACCTATTAACATTAAGGCGTATACGTACCGAGTACTTAGTCGTAAAACCTTGAATATAATCTTATAGTTGTTACATCGTACTATCGTTCGGGCTATCATAATTTAAGAGGTCATGACATGACGTTCGAGAAGTTAGGACACTTTAAATCGTAAATCCAACAACTCGTCGAAACGCCATCCGAAGAGGCCTCATTATGAAACTCCCTAGTAATATAGTACTTTGATAACCACTATAGATATTCTATATAGCTCAATCACCAACTAATGGTTTGAAAAAAGTGTTGTGTTTAATAAGTTAAACGTTTATAATTACGTTAATAAAAACTGGCTATACTTTCGCGTTTTTTTTAAGCGACGTTTCTCGCGTTTTTCTGTCCACTTTTCGTTTATTAAGAAGAGTTATCATTAAATTGCATTTTCAAATTTGGACCTGCTTGGTGAACAGTACAAATTTCTGTTCACATCAGACCCTTATGTATATTTTTATCGCTTTAAATTGTCGTAAACCCCCGTTTACACGTCGTTTTTTATTCGTTATAGCTGTCGTTTTTTTTAACGTTTCCTTCGAAGACGTTTGTCTTATTGGAAGTTCTATATATTTTTAGGTTTACAAAAATATAACTTTCTGTCATGACTGTAACTTTTATAAATATTGTTTTATAAAAGTATTAATTGTTCGTAAACTGCGAAATTCATAACTCTATTCGTTTGTTTAATGGAAAAATTTCGATTTTACTCTTTTGGAATCCTAAAAATTATGTATTTTTATTAAAACTTACTAACCCTTGTACTGTTTGAAATTTTTATAAAAATGTTTATAAGAAAATTTATTTACGACTTCGTTTATTAACGTTTATACTTGTTTTAACGTGACGGTTTTTCGGTTATTAATCCGTTTAACAAAGTTTCTTACTTTTTTCGGAATCGTTCGGTGAAAGAGTGTTTTTCTTCTATAATATATAATCAGGATGTAAAGATTCGGGTTTGGACAGCAAGTTTGCTTGAGTTTGTTTGAATCATTTTTGATATTTTCTTTATACTTTACCTTTTCTTTATATTTTTACTTAATAGTCTTTATACTTTAAATATATCATATATCATCTGGTATGTTATGTTCATTAATCCCATCATGGTCAATTTTGTCCAAATTTTATAAGTCCTCATAATACATGATAAAGCATAACTTTGATACTTAATCCGCATTTTACTTAAGTTTATGTATACCATTTTTCATATAATTCAAGGTGTTCAAGTTTTCTCATTTGATATATAACCCTATTTTAATGGATCTAGTTATAACATCATCTAGGTCATAATAACTTAAAACATTTATTTGTATTTCTTTCACTTTGAAATATATATTCTGGAGGTATTATTAAACCTTAATTTACCCATAATCATGTTTCCTTAAACATATGATACATATCATTTTCTCATTCCTTTTTTACCATAATGTAAGTATTAACACCACATAGTATAAGTAATCCATCTGGTCATTTTCAAGTGAAAACTGTTAATTTTTCATGGATTAAAACTTAAATGGTGGATATAGCTAAATGAAAAGTACATATGCATAATAATGAAAGTTATAGCAACATAAAGAGTTTAATATGGGACTTAGAAAAGAAGAATGATGATGATGATGTACAAGTACTAAACCCTTGTTTTGGCCACAAAAACCAAATTGCACTTAATAAACCTTAGTTTCCTTAACTAACCCTCGCTTCCTTTTTTTTGATTTAACTTGGAATGGTTAACAATGTTGCAAAGCTTAGTAATCTTAGGAATATGTGTATATAGAAGTGTAAGGGTTGTAGAAAAATATTGTAAATGTATTTGTGTGGGAGGTGTATAATGCGTAGCATGTTTAGAGCACAAAGGAGGGGTTTTGTGAATATTTATCTACGTGGTAATGTGTATATGATGTTAGTTGTAGTTGCTTGCATGATATATAAGATGTATAATGGTCACTGGAGGACTTACGGGGTGTCCTAGGGATGGCCCAAGGTTCTATAGTCAATGGGTCAAGGGAATGGTAGGTGATGGGTATGTCCTTAAATCGTTGAGGAACATTCCCATTAAAACATGGAAATGTGTTCTAACTTGTATCATTTTGTTCTTTTCTTATTAATCGGTTTTTGATGTATATGTATGATAATTTACCTAAATTTTGGGTATTGGGTAAAAACGTTGGGTATTTGTTGAAGCGTAGAAAAGTTTGCTTGGTTCCGGGCGTGCCTAATGATTCTATCCGAAACGTATACACTTACGTATCCGCGATAAAAATTAAAATGAACAAAGTTAATAATATATCCTTAAAAATAATTATATAAAACCCTGCTTAATGAACATTTACTTGTTTGATTGCCGTTTACATTGAACGCAAATTTTTGGCGTACGCGATTTAACTTAACGTTTACAATTTCAAGCAAATGCGTACAATACAAAAGGTACATTGCGGATTTGTTGACGTCGTCAATGACTTGAAAACACAGGGTGTTATAGACTTCCCGTTTTAAACTGAGGCGTTGTCTCTCAAGGTCACGAATGCAGCCACTTGACGACGGTGTGTGGACGTTGTGGCTTGGCGATGAGGTGTGGACTATTTCATCTTGAATGGGTCTTCACGCTCCCACGTAGATCTCAGGGACGTCTGTCTTTGGTAGTTCATCGAACTGTTGACCATGGGGGGGGGGGGGGATTCCGACTTTCTCTTCAACGTTTATTCCTCGGTTCCACTATTTCTACGGTTCTCTCAACAAAAATGGAGTTTGTTCGTCCACATTAAGTTCCCTCCAACGGGAACGGCCTAAAGGTTCGTCGCATGACACTTTTCTGGTTAGATACATGAAACCGTATTATGAAACTGTCTGCTCAATCTATTTGGAAGTTTCCAGCTTGTAAGCCACTTCTCCAACTCTTTCAATCACCTTAAAAGGTCCAACATACCTAGGGTTCAACTTCCCCCGTTTGCCAAAACGTACGACCCCTTTCCAAGGCGAGACCTTAAGCATGACCTTGTCCCCGACTTGGAACTCCATTGGTTTACGCTTCAAGTCAGCGTAACTCTTCTGTCGGTCACGAGCGGTTTGCATCCTTTGCTTGATCTGAATGATTTTCTCGGTGGTTTCTTGGATTAATTCTGGATACTGAGTTATGTGGTTCTCAACTTTCGTCCAACAAACAGTGTGAACGATCACTTTCGGACCATAAAGTGCTTCAAAATCGTAGCGGCCTTGTGGCTAGCGTGTAGCTATTGTTGTTCTTGAAAACTCTGGTTTTATTTTTTTCTCCCACTTGACTAATGGCAAATGTTAAACCCATCCTTTCCAAAGTCGATCGCACGGCACGCCTGCATATCCTTGAGAGTTTTGAATTGTCCTCTCACTTGCCGTCTGTTTGTAGGGATGGTACGCAGTACTCATATCCAGTTTGTACCTCAATAGCGTTCTGAATGTGACCTCCAGAATTTAGATGCGAATTCGGGTACGATGCAAATGATTGAGACGGTTATCCCATGCTCGTGACCTCTCCTTTTAGGTCCAATCTTGCAAAGTTTATACCAAAGGATCAGTCTCTCTATGGTGTGAAGATCGCAGACTTAGTAAGGCGGTAACGATCACCCAAATTGTGTCAAAACCTTGAGAGTCTTAGGAAGTTTCGTGACAAAATCAATGGTGATGTTATCCCACTTCCATTCGTGTATTTTGGGTTTGTACCAACAATCTGACGGCTTTGATGTTCGGCCTTCGACCTTAGCATAAGGTTCAAGCACTTATTAACATTAAGGTGGCTATGCGGGTTTCATGGTTGGGGCCACACAAGTATAACTTTCTTCATGTCTGGTACATTTTTCGGAACCGGATGAATCGAGTATTTTGATTGTATGGGATTCGTGCATGATCACAGTTCGCAAATGGCCATAACATGGTAACCGAAACTCCTGCCATTGAGGCACGGGTTCCATCCGCACGTGTGGTTCAACTTTTGTTCTCTATTAGCTTTCTGACTTTTAGCATTTTCAAACCAACATTCCCCCAACGTCTTCACTCTTAATGTTCTCGGGTTTTCGCGCTTTGGTCTGAGCATTTAAGATCTGTTTGGGAAGATCCAAACTAATAGTCATAAACCAAGGCCTGCGAAACTGTTTACGGTGGTTCTGTTCTTTCCTGCTTTAAGCTTGTCTGCGAACAACAGTTTGGCTTTCCCCGGTTGTGATATACGAATATCGCAATCGTAATCACTTAACAACTCCAACCATACCGTCGTTTGCGCCTCGATGTTCAGCTCTTCTTTTGATCTAGAAAATGTGTGTTGCAAACTCTTGTGGTGGTGTGAAACACTGTACACTTGGTCCGTATAATAATGTCTCCAGATCTTGAGAGCAAATAACCACTGCACGTGAAGTTCTAGAATCATGAGTGTGTAGTTTTTCTCCTGACTCTTCAAACTGTGGGATGCATAGAAGAAGAATCACTTTTTTTTCTCTGCATCAATACAGCGCTCCAAACCCTTCTTTGAAGCTTTCGCAATTTGCGATGAAATCTTCGCTTCCTTCAGGTATGCAAGGATTGCGTGCACTGCACAACTTTTGCTTTAACGTTGTAAAATAGCTGCTTCTTGTTATCGCCCCCATTCATCTTAATCTGTGATTTCTTGGGCTGAGCTTGGTCATCGGCTTTGCGATTTTTGAATCCTTCAATAACCTTCGATAGTATCCAGCATAGACCCAAAATTGCGAATCTCGTTGGTGATTCGGAGATGTCCAGTCTTTAAATGGAATAAAATATGGATTCAATCTTGGCTGGATCCACATGAATTCCTTCACTATCGATCACATGACCTAAGAATTGTACCTTAGGAATCCAAAATTCACATTTGGAAAACTTGGCATACAATTCTTCCTTCTTAAGTAATTCCAGGATCTGCTTAAGGTGTTCTTCGTGTTCTTTCTTATTCTTCGAATATATCAAAATGTCATCAATAAAGACAATCACAAATTTATCCAGGTATGGTTTGCAAACCCGATTCATAAGGTCCATGAATACGGCAGGTGCGTTTGTCAAACCAAACGGCATAACTTGAAATTCGTAATGGCCGTAACGAGTTCTGAAGGCAGTCTTCGGAATGTCTTCTTCTCGAACCCTTAATTGGTGATAACCTGACCTTAAGTCAATCTTCGAGTAGACACTCGACCCTTGGAGTTGATCAAATAGATCATCAATTCTTGGGAGCGGATAACGGTTCTTCACCGTTAATTTATTCAGTTCCCGGTAATCAATGCACATCCGGAATGACCCGTCCTTTTTCTTGACAAATAGGACCGGAGCTCCCCAGGGCGAGGAACTGGGCCTTATAAAGCCTTTGTCGGATAACTCCTTCAGTTGCTCAGATAACTCTTTCATCTCGGAAGGCGCCAATCGATAAGGTGCCCGTGCTACCGGTGCAGCACCAGGTACCAAATCAATTTGAAATTCCACTTGTCGAGTCGGAGGAAGACCCGGCAAGTCTTCAGGAAATACTTCAGGAAAGTCTTGAACTATGGGTACGTCCTCAAGTCGCTTCTTCTCTGACTTGTCTTCAATCTCTTTTGTAGTGACATGTGCCAGAAAGATAGGAAACCCTTTCTCCATGTACTTCTGCGTTTTAGTGCAAGAAATGATGTTTAATCGTGTCACATTTCCCTGGGTACTTCCATCACCGTGTATGATCAAGGTTTTATTTTTCCAGGGGATGCGAACAATCTTCTCGGCACACGCAATGACCGCTTGGTGCTTCGCCAACCAATCCATACCGATTATAGCATCAAAACTACCAAGTTCTACCGGCATTAAGTTTATGTTGAATTGGTGGTTTAGGAAGTTTAATGTGCAACCCTTAAGTATAGTGTTTAACCCGATTATCCTCCCGTCAGCTAGTTCGACATCATAATAGTGATCTAGGGTGGATGGTGTGATGTCAATTTGGGAGCTAAATGTAGTAGACACAAAACTTCGATCGGCACCCGTATCAAACAAGATATAAGCATAACGGTTGTTTAGAAGGAACGTACCCGCAACGACATTGTCCGGGTTTGCCCCCGCATTTCCAACCACATACACCTTCGCTGGAGCCCTATCATTCCCAGCTTGATTACCACGGTTGCCTTTGTTGTTCTTCAGTCTTGGACATTCCTTTTTGAAGTGCCCCTGAGCTCCACACTCAAAACAAGTAGGTTTCTGACCCGATCCGGTGCCCTTCTGGTTGTTATTGTTGTTGACATTTCCCGTACCCCTACAGTCACGGGCGAGGTGACCGTACTTGTTGCATTTATAGCACTTTGGAGCACACGGACCATCATGGTGGTAATTGCATTTTGGGCATAGGGGCCTAGATCCCCCATATGGTTTCTTATCACCTGATCCAGCAGTGTACGCCCTCCCGGTGTTCTGCCTCTTGTTTGGCTGCTGTTGTTGATTCTGATTGCTTCGGGAAGTGTTTTCAGACTTCCTCTTGTTTTCAGCTTGTCTTTCCGCCATGGTACTGACTCTCTTGTCCATCAACTCTGTGGCCATTTCGATAGCCTCTTGCATTGTCTTTGGCTTTGAAGCCACGATGTTTCCATGGATCATGTCGGGCAATCCCCCGACATACCTTTCAATTTTATCCGCCTCCTCAGGGAACATTCTAACACACAGTAGTGCTAGCTCTTGAAAACGTTGGTTGTACTTGACCACATCAGTACCTATTACCTTCAAGTTCCACAACTCAGCTTCTAGCTTCTTCATTTCATTTCGTGGGCAATACTTATCAGTCATCTTTTTCTTCAGATTCACCCAAGTCATTGAATAAGCAACATCATGAGTAACAGTCATAACATGGGTATTCCACCATGTCAAGGCACCTGCTAACAGAGTACAGGTAGCAAATTTGATCTGATTTTCCGCCGAGCAATTGCTTATTCGAAAGACAGTCTCCATTCTTTCAAACCATTGGGTTAACTCAACCACTCCCTCGGTGCCCTTGAAATACAGAGGTTTGCATTTCATGAAATCCTGGTAAGTGCACTCTCGAGTAACGCGTTCAGATCCCCTGACACCCGTTCCCGAAGAATGGCTATCAGTGCCATTCCTGGTTGCGTCACGTGCGGCCAAGGCGGCACTGACTCCTTGATTGATCATAGTTTGGAGTTGGGCATTAGTGACATTAGTGGTTGTGGTTGCTGTTGGGGCTGGTGTTGTCGTGGCTCGTGTTGCCCTCGTGGCTCTTTTTGGTGCCATTTTCTTCAATCATAAGAAAATACAATATTTGTTAGATTTCATAAAATCATAACCACGACATGACATATCCATGAAAATTAAAGTGAGATCACATCACACAGTGAAATGTACAATTGAATTGTAATTAACAATGATATAACCAAATCGACATTCATTCATCACAAATTCGATTTAAACATGACATAATACTACCATTTCATATATAACGGAAAAACATACATGATTGGTTTGGATACAAAAGGATCATATGTTTAGGTTACAAAATAAACATAACAACCTAAAGCCTTACTAGCCGGGATTAAACCCGTAATACTTAGTAGGCTATATACAAAACAACTAGCCATAACAGAGTCTAATCTAAGAACTGCTACCAGCCTCCTCTGGCAGCTCCGGCTGTGCAGGACCTCCAGCTGGTCCCTGCTGTCCCTGTAAGGTAGTAACCTGTCCCTGCAATGTCATCACCTGTCCCTGTAAGTCGGTCACCTGCCCCTGCAGTGTGGCGACCAGTCCCTGTAGTGGAACCATCTCCCTCTGTAGTGTCTGTACCGCAGTCAAGGTCTGAACAATCTGCTGCTGTCGAGTGCGATCAGCAGCTCTCAGCTCTCTCATCTCCTCCCGCCTCCTGCGGTCTGTCTCCAACAAATCTGACATCGCTCTCTGCCTCCTTCGGTCCGCTGATTGTAACTCTGCGATCTCTGCCATCTGCGCATGCACTGTGGTGCGTAGAGATATAACCCCTCCATGAGCAAGATCGCTCGCATCCATCGCTCGTCCCCACGCCTCTCTCGACATCCCAGCCTCGGTCTCCATGAGCTGACGTGTATGTGCATGAGTACGTCTATCTCGAAACAACATATTGACCCGACCGGCCAATAACTGTCTCTGTCCCTGCTCATCATCCAACCTCGTGTAGATCTCATCTGTATCTCGCCTAACCATAGACTCAAACTCTCTCATGTGTGCACCCAACTCTGTATCGGTACTAACTGGAGCTCCCTGTAAAGTCTCAACAATCTCATCCCATGAATCTGTAATCCCATATCCAACGTACCTCTCAGGGTCACGTCTAACCTGCCTATCCATAGTGGCAACAAAGCCGTAATCTGCCCTAAAACCTCCAGCTGGTCTAGCAGCAGCAGCGGCGGAGCTCTCTCCGACCTCATACCCGGGACCTAGTGCGAGACCTAACCCCATCCGAGGTGGTAGGTTAACCTCGGGTCTGTCAGATGGTAGTAACAGTGGTGGGAATGAAGTAGGAGCTGATGTGGGCATGGGTGGTGGTGCATCTGGTCTGGTGGGGGAGAGTATGAAGGGTGGTGGTAATGGTAGTGAATGGGAAGTAGCTGCAGCCTCAGCTCTCATCCGAATGGTAGCAGCTCGATAGCCCAATGATCGAATAGGACTAGGAGGTGGTGCTTACAATACAAGTGAAGGTGGTAATAATGGGAAAGGAATCTGTGGTGGTGATGAAGACCATGGAGATAGTGGTGATGCTGGTGGGGAAGATATAGCAAGTAATCTGGCAACCTCAGAATCAGACCATGCTGGTACAGGTAATGGCTCGGGAATGGAAATCCTAGCCGTCATCCGATATGCAGGGTGAGGTGGTGGTGTGGCCGCAGACTCATCAGTCTCAAACGGCTCAGTCTCCTCTGCAGATGGGGCAGTAGCTGGTAAAGCAACAACTACTGGGTAGGCAGGAGCTAGGTGCTCCTCCTCGTCAATCTCAACATCCATCTCGTCATCCTCATCCTCCTCATCAGCCTCGATATCCATATCGTCATCCTCATCCTCCTCAATGTCCATCTCATCGTCTCCATCATCTCCTCCATCAGGATCCTCCTCAGGGTCCTCATCGTCATCCTCCTCCGGATCTGCCTCAGGATCAGACTCCGGAACATCATCAGGTGAGTGTGCCATAGGTGAGGCGTCCTCAGCATATGGCTGGTCCCCCGCAACGATCTCGTCATCAGCAAGCTCTGGACCTGGAACATAGTCAGGTGAGGGTGGTGCCTCTGGGAACTCATGGTCATCGGCTCTAGGTGAACCTATATCGGATAGGTCCTCATATGGACTAGAGATCTCTGTGTGTGTAACCCCTGATTCATCCGAATCCGACATGACTGAATCTGAAAATTCAAAATAGCTTATATTAGTATTCCATATAAGACTCTTATAGTAATATACATTTATAGTATAACATGTATATTAATTACTAATGCATCTAGTCCAACCAACTAATGCAACAGGCAGGGTATTGCATGGAATGTTATGCACATATGTATGGTACCGGTGTAATTCCTTTTGTTTTTAAAAACATGCTTGAAAACGGTTATAGTCCAGCAAAAACATTTGACCTGGTTCTCTATAACCTTGGCTCTTGATACCAATCTGTAACACCCCCAAATTGGGTCGCAGCGGAATATGGGTCCGGGGCGTGTTACTTTATGGATCAACAACACAAGAGATATATAGAACGACCAAAAAGTCATTTGAAAACGATACATTGGATTTAACAAAGTCATTGTTACATAAGCCCGTAGCTTAACTTGTTCACTTAATCAAATACAAAGATTTTCAGCCCATAACGATATACCAAAATGATAATGCGACAAAAAATCCTTTAACTGCAAGACATCCAAATCTAAACCACCAATGTATCCATCGCACCTTGTGCTATTGTTCCCTGAAAAAACATTGCTTTAAAACGTCACAAACTATGTTGGTGAAATTACATAGGGTTTGATAAATCCATATATGGTAGGGGGACCACAAGATTTCCAAGTGTTTGATAATGCAACAGATGCAAAGATATCATATAAGTAATTACGTTGCTCTAAGCTCATGACAATGATGGCTTGACATGTATGGATGCCAAATTAATGACGTTTGCCCGTGGTGATGTTCTAACCCGCAACATCCTATATTCGAAATACGTTTTACGTTCGGTTTCACTAGTGATAGCTAATCACCGAACGGGGTTGTCAAACCAATAGATCTATTTAATAACATTCGCGCATCACATTAACAGTTCATGATAATGGGCTCAGATATGGGTATGCTACTTAAGGAAACACGTAATCTTAACATGAAACTTAAACACTGTGTCCAATTGTAAAAGCATTGCATGTCTTTACCCCAAAAACTTGTAAAACAAATAGCATGTAAAATGTGGGGCTATGATATCACCTTGAGTGAGTAAATGTCGGAGGTGTATCACAATTAACGCGCCACCGAATTGATCAAATGCAACATAATTAAATTAAGGTCGGTAAGTACTGAGTACTTAGTCTAAAACATTGAATTAATCTAATTGTTGTTACAATTGTACTATCGTTCGGGTATTCATAATTAAAGAGGTCATGACATGTACGTTTCGAGGAGTTAGGGACACTTTAAATCGTAAATCCAACAAACCGTCGAAAGCCATCCGAGAGGCTCTCATTATGAAACTCCTAGTATTATAGTACTTTAATAACCCCCACATAATATTACTATATAGCTCAAAGCACTAACTAATGGTTTAGAAATAATGTGTTTTTAAATAATTAAATCGTTTATAATTACCGTTTTCGTAAATCTGGGTAATGTCGCGTTTTAAGCCGATTCTCGCGTTTCTTCTGTCAAATCTTTTCGTATTAAGGAAGGGTTTCATAATTTGACATTTTTGAATTTTCCGGACCTACTGGTGAACAGTAACTTTTACTGTTCACATCAGACGTGAGCTTTATAAAAATCGTATTCGTCGTCGTAAAACCCGTAAATGTCGTATTTTATTCGTTATAGCTCCGTTTTTAACGATTCTTTCGAGGACGTTCTCGTATTTGAAAGTTCTATATTTTTATGAGGTTTACAAAAATATAACTTTCTGTCATGAATAGTAACTTTTATAAAAATAGTTTTATAAAAGTATTAATTGTCGTAAACTCGCGAAATTCATAACTCGTTCGTTATTAATTGAAAAATTACGATTCTTATCATTTTGGAATCCTAAAAATATGTATTATTTGTTAAAAATACCAACCCTTGCTGTTTATAATTTTTATAAAAATGTTTTTATAAAAATTCCTTTACGACTTCGTTTATTAACGTATAACTCGTTTTTAACGTAACTTTTTCGTTATTAATCCGTTTAACAAGTTTCTTACTTTTTCGGAATCGTCGTGAAATGTATTATCTTATAAAAATATAAAATAAATATGTAAAAATCCGAATTTGGGACAGAATGTTTATGCTTGTTAGTTAAGTCCATTTATGATCTTTTCTTTATACTTTATTACTTTTGTATTTTACCACAAGTCTCATATATCATATACTTTATAAATCATCTTATTATGATGTGTCTATTGTCCATATTAGTCCTCATGTGTCCAAGTTACTTATGTCAACAAATCCATTAATCTATTTTAAACCATAACATTACTTAAGTAAACTTAATTTACTAGTTTTCTCAATAATCATTTTTATACATAACCAAGTGTGTACAAGTATATTTCTTTCCATAGGACTTTATTTTAGTGTTATATTAACATGATTAAAAGTCCATAATCAATATTAACATGTCTTATGTATTTCTTTAAGTTGAAACATATTATGAAGTTATGAAAACCCTAATTAATCCATAATCATGTTTACACCAAAACAATATGATACAACATTTTCTCATCCTTTTTAACATAATGTAAGTATTAACACAACATATGTATAAGTAATCCATGTGGTCATTTCAAGTGAAAACTTTATTTTCATGATTAAAACCTAAATGGTGATTTAAGCTAAATAGAAATATCATATGCATAATAATGAAAGTTATAGCAACATAAAGAGTTTAAATGGACCTTAAGAAGAATGATGATGATGATGTACAAGTACTAAACCCTTGTTTAGCCACAAAAACCAAACTTGCACTTAATAAACCCTTAGCTTCCTTAACTAAACCCTAGCTTCCTTTTTCTTGATTATAACTTGGAAATGGTTAACCAATGCTTGCAAATGTCTTAGTACATCTTAGAATATGTGTATATAGAAGTGTAAGGGTTGTAGAAAATTTTGTATGGATTTGGTTGGGAGGTGTATAAATGCCGTAGCATGTATAGAGCACAAAGAGGGGTTTTTGTGAATTTTTATCTAAGTGTAATGTGTATATGAGTTAGTTGCTAGTTGCTTGCATGATATATAAGATGTATAATTGGTCAAGGAGACATAAGGGGTGTCCTAGGGATGGCCAAGGTCATAGTCATGGGTCAAGGGATGGTAGGGATGGGGTATGTCCTCAAATAGTTGAGAACATCCCATGAAAACATGGAAATGTGTTCTCAACTTGTATCTTTTTGTTCTTTTCTCTATGAATCCGGTTTTTGATGTATATGTATGATAATATTTACTAAATTTTGGGTATTGGGTATAAACGTGGGTATTTGTTGAAGCGTAGAAAAGTTTTTGTGGTTCCGGGAGTGCCTAAACGTAATTTATCGCGAAACGTATACACTTTACGTATCCGATAAAAATAAAATGAACAAAGTTAATAATTATCCTCAAAATAATTATATAACCCTTGCTTGATGTAAACATTTAATTGTTTGATGCCCGTTTACATTGAACGCTAATTTTTGGCGTACGCGATTTAACTTAACGTTTACAATTTTAAGCAAACACGTACAATACTAAAAATAAATAGTACATTTATTGACGTCGTCCAAGACTTGAAAACACAGGGTGTTATATGTTTGATCAAGGTCTTCATAAAGAAATTACCGACATGAAAGAAGTTTTTGCACAAATGGAAACTGAAGTTACCAAATGTTTTGTAGAGAGGAAATGTTTTGAGATTAAAGAGAAAGAACTCTTACTTGAAAATGATCGACTCTTAGAGCTAATCGTTTCTTAAGATCTTGTGCATACTATTGTGAATTCTCTTGCAGCCATTGCTAATTATAAAAACATGAAAAAGAGTTATTTGGATTAATATAATAAGA
>BQNB010001483.1:78833-139005 GCA_026074375.1 Tanacetum coccineum
ATATTGAAAAATGGAAACTAAATTCCAAAATGGAAATTATTCTCTTATGCAAGACAAACAATTTTCAATGGAGATTATTTTATTTATTTCTTTGTATAAGAGACCAATGCATTGTATTCTGCTTTTTTTTTCCTTCATTTTTTAGCATAATATTGTTGGGTTTTACAATCTAATTAACCATGTTAATTAACACGAGAATACATTAATTAACAAGAATAGAAGAAGTATACCTTTTAGCACGAAACGATACACCGTTAAAGGTAACCGTAAACACCGTCTTCTATATACGCGCGTGTATAATATCACACGCGAAAAATCCTTATCTTGTGACGTTGTAATTCTAGCGTCTTGCTAGTTTTGTGTTTTAATAAATCTGTTGTTCCAAAAAAAAATGTCACACGTGAAACCACCAAGATCTAAAGTAAGATCTCTCTAAGCTTCCACACACAATACGTTCTTAGCAAACAATTTAGCAAACGAACACCACGACACTTGAATCAAATCAACACGTGAGCAAAACCACCTTGTGGTGATACACGATCGAATAAACACACCCTTAATGGTTGTTTGTTTTTGGCCGATCGCTAGAAGGGAGAAAACCAAACCCTTAGGGGTGTTGGTTTCGGTCGAACACAAGGAGGGGGAAAGGGGAGAGGTTTTAGGGATTTTTCACAAAACACATATCCAATAATGAACCTCAAGTCCTCCTTATATAGCCTACACAATCTTAGAGAACAAGCAAGCAAGCCCAAACCCTCTTGGGTTGTGGGTTCGGCCGACCAAAGGGAAAAGGGGGCAAACCCTCTTGGGTTTTGGATATGGATCAATGTCATTCCATATTTAACGATTCTGTTTCTCGTATATATGATTAATCAAGATTATCAAAAATCATTGAGACATATCTACCTGCGTTTTAAGTGTGGCCACACATACATCTGATTAATCCTACGAGAGGCCCAATGGTATCTTCTTCAATAATTTAAAGGAACATATTATGTATTGACTACAAGTGTCTAGTCATCATGTGGCATAAACCATTCTGACATAGCCCTTATTAGTTACCTTATTCAGGATAACTTAAACTATATCAAGAAGGAATATCCACATATGCTAAACTCTCAAGTCTAAGGATTTATGTAAATAAAATCACGTACAAGATTCACTTGATGACGTCGATCCATAAAGTGATATTCTTGTGGCGGGGAAATCCAATATTCATCTTATGAATATCATGTGAGTTTGGTGGACTTATCCTTTATATCTACAATATCACCAATCACTCATAATTGTCTTAATTTAATAATATTCTCATATTGTTAATTGACAACGGATTAATTTAGAATAATAACTATTATTATTCATGGATTTAAACATGTAAATATAGGACACAATTTAAGATAAATTGTTCAAACATCCCTTATCCAAATACTAAACACAAATCTACATGAAACTACTAGCTAAACGAAGTCCTATGCTCTTAGCATGTTGAGTAAGCTTTCATTTCGGTAAAGCCTTCGTAAAAGATATGCTAGATTGTCACATGTGTGAACTTTAAGAAGGTTACTTCTATGGTAGTGTCTGGCGCCCATCTAAACCCCTGGTTCGTTGGCGATAAGAAGTGCGACTGAATTATCGCAAAACATCTTAATAGGTTTGTTTATTGTTGGTACTATACCAAGCCTTGAAATAAACTTCATAATCCAAACAACTTCCATCTCTGCTTCTGAAGCAACTATGTTATTCAGCTTATGTAGCAGGCATTGCAGTAGTACATTACTTGGAGCTTTTCTAGTCTACTGCACTTTCGTTCCAAACAAAAACTTATCCTGTCAAAGATTTTATATCATCTATATCGGTCTCAAATCCAGTATTGCAATAGCAATCAACTCGAAGTTCAGCTTCTGGATTTCCACCATAAACCAAGAACATATCTTTAGTATTTCTTAAATACTTAAGAATATTTTTCACAGCAGTCCAGTGAAGTTCACCAGGCATCTGTTGAAACCGGCTTGTTATATTTTGCCCGAACGCAACATCAGGTCTAGTGCATCTTACTACATACATAATGGAACCCACAGCTGAAGCATAAGGTACATTTTGCATACGCTTCACCTCTATAGGTGTTGAGCATGTTAGCCTTAATTATATTAAGTCAAACAAGAATGTTATCGGTCTTAGAAAGTCAAACTAGGTCTTGTATTGTAGTAGGCTAGTCGGGTTCAACGGGCTTGGATTGTAATCTAATATTGTCCGTGTTTCGGGCTCTAAGCCCAAGTTTAGCCAAGCCCGGCCCAAGTTAATAAGCCCATACGCCTACGAGAAGGCATGGGTCTAAATAGAACCCTCTCCTCACATGGAAAGGGTGTTGGTTGCATTTGTTTCATTTTGTAACTCACCATTTCTCTCTAAATCTAATCTTTCATCTTTGTTTCTCTCTCTACATTCTAGCTTATTTTCTACTCATTCTTGCTTATTGATAGTGCTTATTGATTGTGTTATGGATTAAACATATGGGATAACATGTGGTATCAATCGCCAAGGGGTAGTCGGTGATTGTATTTGTGGTTTTTCATTTGGTTCGTGCTCTTAATCCTCAAAAAGGTCACGACTTGTTTTTTTTTGGTACTCAAAACGTCTCAACAATAAAGCTTGGGTCTTATACACGTCTTGGTACAACAAGGTCAAGACTGGGTTTCGTTTTTTGACTCAAAAGTCTTGACACAAGTTTTTTTTGGTTTAAACCCTTGCGTGTTGACCAACTTTGTGCTTAAACTTGTCAAGCTTTGTTCTTTATCGTGTCCTACATTATTGTCGAGCATTGGAACAAGGATTTCGTGGCTAAAAGTGAAGATTCGAGCTTGGTAAAATTCATTTTCTTGGCTGCGTTTTGTTCTTTTCAGGTTGCGTTTTGTGGTGAAGACAAAGAAGTACAACTCGCAAGCGACATTCAAGGGACATTTGTACCTTGCGTTTTGACTAACTCTTGTTTAGCAGGTTGCGTTTTGTCCAGGAAACTTGCGTTTTGTCTTGGAAGCTAGACTGCGTTTTGCCTACTACAAGTAAACTTGCGTTTTGTCAAGTGATTGAAGACCCTTAATGCAACAATACTAAACGTTACTCTGCCTAATTTTTCTAAACATTGCGTTTTGTGTCGAAACAGATTGCGTTTTGTGTAACAAAACAGTTGCGTTTTGTCATAAAAATGTTGCGTTTTGTGTAAAAAGGAAAATTTGCTTTTTGTCTCGGAAATCTTGTGCTTTGTGAAGACTGCGTTTTGTGAAAACCATTGCGGTTTGTGGTATTGCGTTTTGTCGGAGAATCAATGTTGCGGTTTGTCTAAAAGTAATAGTAGACTGCGTTTTGTCTTAACATTGCGTTTTGTATCACACTTTTTGGAACTTGAACTTCATAACTTCCAAAAGGACTTCACAGTTTCGGACAAACCTCAAGGACTATCTTCAAGGACTTATAAACTTCACTTGGACTTAACATACAACCAATCAAACCAACAATCAACTTAATCATACTTGAAACGTCAATTAATTTTTCATTCACGGTTTCTTCTTGATTTAATAAAATCCCGCGAAAGAATTCTTTTTCTCGGTTTAATCATAGAATTGTAAAATCCCGTGAACGTTAATTCATTTAAAACCACAATCAATCACTTACATACTTAAGATCCGATATCCATTCACAACTTCATCAAAATGTCAAATTCAAATACCAATTTGCAAACTCAATCATCGAATGCTCTTCATAATGCTATCATGGAAGCGGGTAGCAAAGATCGTCCACCAATGTTAGCACCGGGTAATTACGTTCAGTGGAAATCCAGAATCAAGAGATACATTGACACCAAACCTAATAGTGAACTCATCCACTATTGTCTCCAAAATCTACCATACACGTATCAATGGGCTGAGAAGACAGTTCTAGTTGCTGAAGGTAGTTCTAAAACAACTACAGAGAGGTATATGGAGAACTATAAGAATGTTTCACAAGACATACGAGATCAACTGAATGCTGAAGCTGAAGCCGTTCAGATCATTCTCACAGGGATAGATAACGATATCTACTCCACAGTTGATGCTTGTCCGAATGCATGTGAAATGTGGAAAGCCATTGAAAGGTTGAAACAAGGTGAATCAATCAATGTTCAAGATCTTGAAACCAATTTATATTAGGAGTTTGGAAAATTCACATCACGGGATGGTGAATCACTTGAATCGTATTACTCATGGTTTTACAAGATGATGAATGAGCTTATCCGAAATCAGTGTCATGTTACTGATCATCAGGTGAATGTCCAGTTCTTACTTCAACTACAACCAGAATGGCAAAGGTTTGTGACACTTGTTAAGCAGAGCCAAGAGCTGAAGACTGTCTCCTATCACAAGCTTTATGACATTCTAAAGTAACATTAGAATGAAGTCAATGAGATAAGAGCTGAAAGACTAGCACGTACTGCTAATCCACTTGTACTTGTTGCTCAACAACAACCAGTTTACCATCATCAAAACCATCCTACTCAAAACATTCAATATTCCTCCACCAGATCACAACAATCTACCAAAAATAGAGGAAAAGCAATTGCTACCTCTTCTGCTCCTACTTATGATCCAGAACCTGATACGGTTACTAAAGATGATGAAATGTCCAAGGACAAAGAGATTGACAAACTCATGGCTTTAATTTCTCTCTCGTTTAATAAAATCTACAAACCTACCAACAACAACCTTCGAACTTCATCAAACTCTAATAGAGCTAATCAAGATAATTCTCCAAGAATCAACAGAGGCACCGGGTATGATAATCATAGGGCAGTTAATGTTGTTGGGGCTAGGGAAAATGTAGGTACTCTGGTTATGCAGAAGTCTGGGATTCAGTGTTACAACTGCAAGGAATATGTGAGAAACCAAAACGAGTAAAGGATGCAGCTTATCACAAGGAAAAGATGTTATTATGTAAACAAGAGGAAGCTGGGGTTTAGTTAAATGCAGAACAAGCTGATTGGAAGGATGATATTGATGATGAGTCTGATGATCAAGAATTAGAAGCACATTATATGTACATGGCACAACTTCAAGAGGTTACTTCAGATCAAGTTGACAATTCTAGACCAATCTTTGATGATGAGCCAATACATAAGGTACAAAACAATAATGACAACTATAATGTAAGCTTGACAATTGCTTGACCACTCTTACTGATTGAGGCCCAATGCTATAAGGTACAAAACAATAATGAACAACTATAATGTGTGGGCCAGAAAAATGACACATCATGAGCAGACCTGAATCCAAGTAGTGACATATATCTGGCGAACCATCAGTGAGCACCAAAATATCACTATTGATCTTATTGGGATATCATCGTTATGATTCAGAGTTTAGGATGACTCAGGATGGCACTGCATGATCTTGATCAAGAACGTGATTTGCTTCTCTTTATTCAGAAACTAAAATGTGAAATTAATGACAGCAAAAAACCGAACATAACATTCTTAGCAAATCATCCAACAAAGGCTTTAGTTGATAAACCGTGACAAGGTCGAAATTGAAGAGATTTCAAAACTAAAAATAAATTCTAGAATCATAATAACCATTTCAAAAGAAGCAAACAATGAATTGTCCCAAGACTCTAATCATTGAATCGTTAAACGAACCTTAAGAAGTTCTCTCCAATGGAACTTGATCTAGAGAGTCATACAATTGATATGATGAAATACATGCATCAAAGTGGTGGAAATGATTGTTGCAAAAGCGAAAGGGATTTAATCATCATTCAAAACATCGATTTTGAAAAATCTCACTAATGCATATACTCAAAAAATAATGGGTAAATCAACAAATTTCGCTGGATATGAAAAGGAGCTTTGTGCACATCAGAAACCATCATCCATTAATGATCACGTAAGCAACAAAGAGGCGCAGATTCAAGCTTTACAAAACTCGTGAAGACAAAGAACTTGATAAAGTCGTTGCTTTAGAAAACAAAGTCAAGGTTTTGAATGAATAGTGTATATAAAACCGGCTAATACTTGTTCAAACAATGAAATATAGTTAATCGTAATTTTAAAAATGAGTTTTGCAAAACCTGAGTTTCCTTAAGAAAGCTCAAAGAGAGAACCTCGTTTGCGATTATGATATAGGCTCTATAATGATAATCTTGGCTTGCGTTAAATGTTAGACCCTGACATCTGACAAATTGATTCGTCTTGACAAAGAAAATCGATCAAAGTTAAGCGATTTAATCAGACTGTTTGATTATGACAAGTTGAATAATCTTTATGATTTGTTCGTTCCACAACGGGAAAAGTCCACCTGAGACAACAACCTATTTTCCAAAACACTCATTGATTGTAATAAACAATCTTACTACGGATAATGGCAATTTTCACAAGAGCTCTTTTCGTACGACAAAACACACATTGTTAGCAAAACGAATGGTTGAATCCTATTCCTTGGGATCAAAAGTGAAAAGCTCTAAAGAACTTTTTCAAGATTTAAAAAGAGTGGTGAAACGATTTTTGACGGATGGAAACTTTCAAACAAACAATCGCCAAAAGAACGCACAAAAAAACACACTCCAGGTCCCCGGGGGGGGATAACCCACACACCCAACTACCCCACCCGACCTGCCCTATCTGAAAGATACCACCGCGCAGTTAACCCAAACCACCCCACCACACCGAGAAATCCAATTAACAACACATGAAACCGCAACCCAAACTCCGAATGAAAACTTACCACCAGAACCCGCACTAGTCCTAAAGCTGCAAAACCGCTTCCCTCAACGGCGGTCGCCGCCCCACCACCCTTGTCACACGGCCCCCCCTGCCAATCAACCACAATCCCCCTTACACAGCTGGTATTCCCCCCCCCCCCCCCCCCCCGTGTTTTAATTTAATGCTTAACAATAACATATTAGATAATATCTAAAAAATAGATTGTGCCTCTCAAAAGGTCTTAATAAAATTAAACCAATAAAACCCAAATTTTTAAACAATTTTCCTTTTTTAAAAACAAACACAATAACCCTGCTGAGGCTTAAAATCTTTAAAGTTCTTTAAATATTTTTTTTTTTTAAAATAATCCCACATACAAAAACCCATGACCACCCCCAATCTCAGGTACCTCCCTCCCCCCTTCACACATGTAGAATGTTTAATTGTTCCATGATTTTCCGAAGTAAATCAAAAATATAGCTTGATTATGTTGGAATAAGAAAAAAAAATGTTGTGTATTTGCCCTACATCACTATACTTGTTGATATTTGCTTAATTTACTGTTGAGCGATTATCTATTTGTTTTTTTCACAAGTCCGTTGGGTCATTTGTTTTAGAGGGCCCCGTCCTCAGGTCCCGGGCTGTAATGCCCCACCTGCCTCTCTCTTCCACACCCCAATATGTGTTTTTTTACCCACACTCCTATCAACAGCGGCCATAATTGTGGTTCCGTATCTTCAACCCCGATCTGGATTCACTTTACTCGGGCACCCGGGCCCCTCACCGGGCCCTCGACCACCGTCAGGGACACCTATGCCCCCAAGGGTACGCCCAAACTCGCTCGCCCCACCCCTGGCAGATTCGGGTCCCTCCCTCCTAACTCCCGCACCCCTTTGCTCATCTCACCCCCCCCCCACCCCCCGTCCGCAACCCCGCATAAACCCACCAGTCACTCCGCCCAACTCCCCCTGCCAGTCTCTACAGTGCCAACCCCTACTACAGCGGACGGAGTTCTTTTCTATGCATACGTAGTATCATTTTTATCCCAACAATCATAAATGTATGTTAGGGGGGCAATAAAGAAAAATCAAATATTTTCTGAAAAAAAAAACATTATATAACAACAAAGACCTTGCATATCAGCCTATAATAATCGAGCCCATCAGCCCTACCCAATATAGGTCCCAAACTAACCAACACACAGACGTGATGGTCATTAGTATGCATATATAAGACAAACACTTATTATGATGATTGCAGCTATACAGCTTTATGTTATACCGCATAAACATGTTTCCATTATGCTTACCTCCTCCCAAAACCCCTTTGTGTATTACCAGTACCGGCCTCTGGCCCTCTACCGATGTATCACCTATTCTATCTACTTGACACCGAGACCTCCCCACGTGCGCATAAGGAAAACCCCCCTCCTTACACACCCCTCTCAACCCCCTAAAGACGCCCAGTCCCCGATCCACCCACCTTAACACATGCTGCACCCACCCTCTCCGAACCCCCCACCAGGACCCCGACCGTCCCCGCCGAACGCGCCAGGCCCGCACCCGAGCGTCGAGGCGAAAAACCCTTGATTGTGATCAACGATGAGGTCACCGAACGACACTCCCCATCTACCCCACCCCGAGCTGTTTGCTAGTGGAGACACGGGGTTGGAAAACCTAGTTGATTTTAAATAATCACAAAAAACCTAAACCCTAAATAATAGAAATTAACCACCCCTAATCTTCACAAATCTCACACCGACCCTCCAATAAAACCCAAAAAAACCTAGATCTATGAAACCTTAAAAATCTTAGCATTATTTTAAGCACAATTTTGATGTCTCAGATTCCCAAGCCAAACCACCAATCATAAGGTACCACTCTCTAGTAAATTGCATCGTCATCCGCAAAAACAAAATAACCATGCAAAGACTTACTGAAAAAGAGTACCAAAAGCGGAGTAGGGAGAGGCATAGTAAATATCGCCGGAATAGAAGATAGAAGTGGGAGAGAGACAAAAAAGGTAAATATGGAGTATTCTGGAAGAGAAGATAGAAGTGGAAGAGGGATAAAAATAAATATGGACAATTGAAAAGCGTGCACTACCCTGCACAATTTTTAAAAGCATACCGCTCTTTAGTAAAATGTATTAATACTAAAGGGCGTAGTAAACGATGACGTTTAACTACGACCTCAATTTTAAACCAATATAGACCCAAAATTTTAGGCTAATATAGGCCCACAACAACAATTACAAAAACAACCCTTTCACACTATGCATCAGGTTACAAAAATTACCCTAAAACTATTACTTTTCTAACGACTTTTTTATATAACAAACTTCATGTATGAAATATCAAACAAATATCTAGCGATTTATTTATAAAAAATATACTCCTAATAAGGTCTCTAGATAACGAACAACATGAGTCTAATATTGATATGCTTTTGACACGTTGTTTAGCTACGTCCTGAATTTTAGCCCAATATAAGCCCATAATTTTTGCGCAATATAGGCCCACAACAATAAATTACAAAACAACCCCTACACTATGCAACGAGTTACGAAAATTACCCTGAACTATTTGCTTTTTACGACTTTTTTATATAACAAACTATATTTATCATATATGTAACAAATATCTAGCAATTTATTTAGTAAAAAATATGCTGCTAAGAAGGTCTTTGGATTTTGAACAACATGAGCCCAATATTAATATGCGTTTGACAAACGTACGATTTCATGTAAAATGTTAAAGTATAATATACAATTTATAAAAAAATCAAAATACACCCTTAACTTATCTAATAACTTTAAAAACTACCCTAGATTGCTTAAAAATAGATTTAATAAAAAAAGTTTTGATAACTACCCTGTACTTTTATATATTGACGGTATTTGTAAATACCATGGTTCTAAAAGGCACGTCATGATGCCGCTAAGGCTTCGCAAAGGCGCGAGGCGTGATCTCCACGCTACACAATAGACCAAGGCGTAGGCTTAAGGCGTGACGTGAGATGAGAATTGAAAAAACGTGATAAGACGCGATAAGGCGTGATGCGTGGAGGCTTTTTTTAATTCAGTTTCGATAAAAATCATTTTTTAATAAAAATGAAAAAGATTACATGCAAAGATAGTTTTTTGGCTTTATTCCTTTTGTATGACACTCTTTATAAACTCAATATATTTGAAATATGATATAAAACATAAATTTATAAATATTTTTATATTTTATGCCGCTTTATTCCTTAAAAAAAGTCATGACTCGCCATGGCTTCTAAAGCGTGAGGCTTTGCCATGCCGCCACGCCATGCCTCACGCTATTTATAACATTGGTAAATACCAAACATTATTTATTACATATTTAAGAGCTATCTGCCGCTTTTCTTATAAAAAATATACCGTTGAAAAGGCATTCATATTACGAACAAAATAAGCCCAATGCTGCAATACTTTTGATTAACGTACGATTTTATATTAAATGATGAACTTTGATATCCGTTATTTTCAACGACAAAAGGAAAAACCACAACCTTACTTATCTAATAACTTTAAAAATTATTAGTTTCTTCAAAAATAAATTTAATAATAAACATTCAAAAAACACCCCTAAATTAAGTAACATGTCACAGAACTACCTTAAACTTTAACCTTTTTAATTTTTCTATATAATAAACTTAATTTATCAACTATCTAATAAATAATCGTCATATTCATTATAGTAATAAAAAACGTAGAAATTCAGTGCAATACCGCAGTGCTTTTGAATTACGAACGATTACAATTTCGAGGTTAATATTTTACTATTAGCTTGCGTTATTTTTACTACGAACATTTACATACTTAATTTGACCTAAAACCGAGAAGTTATCCAGCGTCTTATGAAAAACGTCTTTGAATGCACACCAACTTTAGACTAAGTTTAGTCTACACATAACAAGTATGCTATGAGCATCATGAACATGTTACATAAGTCATGTACATTTACATTTACGATTTTTGCGTAAACCGTTTACGTTTTTGTATTTAACGCATCATGCATGAATGTGAAACCTAGAAATTCTCCACCTTTGCATTATATCCCCAAAATTTAACACTTCTACATTCAATATTAAAAATTTGAAAATTTGAAATTTTGGTCTGATGTAGTAACTTTGGGCCTGTTTTTGAGCAGCTAGGGTTAGAATCAAAAAAATCTGTCATAAAAAACTTTTTGTAGTACTTGATGTCTAGTTTCCAGAAAGTCCAGGATTAAGTCTAGAGGTTAATTAATGAAGGAGTTACGACCTTGCAGAGTTGAGTAAAATCTCTTTTTCACAAATGTTAACGGCTTGTTTTTCATTGTAAAAGGGTATGACCTAGACACTTTGAGGTTGTTTTTGGGTTTTAGAGGATGAATGAGATATAGGGTCAGTAGAGCATTGTTGTAGTGTTCTTTGGATATTTTACATACGAGTCGGGTTTGGGCGAAAATGTTAAGAAACGAATGAGTTACGGGTTTTCAAAGTTGGACAAAAATGGACATTTTTCAAGTGTTAGAAACTTAAAATTTATTTGTTGAAAGTTTGAGGTAAATCATATTTTGACTAATAAAACTTAAACGCAAACATGTACGGGTGATATAAAGCTATAAAATGCATATGCATCATTTCACTTCATTTGCATAAGTCTAAAGCGTCCTGTTATAAATTAGGTCGTGTTTCAGAATCGTTGCTAGTTTACTCTTGTTAATTATTTCCTAAATCACTACTTTGCTAAAGGTGAGTTTATAGCCCCGATTTAACTTGTTTATAACTATTTTGAAAATCTTAGGGTGAGATACATTGCTTGTTTTACTTATGGACGTAAGTAGCTTTTAAATGATTACGAATTAACCTAAGTACCGATAACCGACTATGCCCATTATCATGAATCATTAATTATTTTGTGTAAGCACGAGTGTTGTAAATAGATCTATTGGGATTGACATCCTGATGTGCGGTCGTTGAAAACTCACAAGAAGTTTTACAACTCCCTAGGCAGTGTACCTAATCGTTGTAGTGTAGTATAGGAAAGACTCAGGGGTTGTTATCGTTCCCTAGAGGAATAGGTTGGGAAGGCTCGAACAGAATATTACAGAGGTCTAAGGGTTGAGAGAAGATTATTTTTGTATTTTTATATTTTATAGAAAGCAGGTAAAATTCTGGTTTTGAGTCTAAACTACTTTGGTGATAACTATATGATAAACGAACGTATTTACTTAATCATTCACTACTTTTTAGTTTGCTTTTCTAATCACTATTTTTTTGCTTGTCACTGTACCTAACCGTTGTAGTGTAGTATAGGCAAGACTTGGGGGTTGTTATCGTTCTCTAGGGTAATAGGTTGGGAAGGCTCGAACAAAATATAACAGAGGTCTAAAGGTTGAGAGAAGATTATTTTTGTATTTTTATATTTTATAGAAAGCAGGTAAAATTCTAGTTTTGAGAGGTTGGTTTAGTTTTAGCTAATTAAACTAATAATAAATCTAAAGTACTTTGGTGATAACTATATGATAAATGAACGTATTTACTTAATCATGCACTACTTTTTAGTTTGCTTCTCCTAATCCTATTGCTTTGTCACACTTGTGATGATCTGTGTAAGTATTTCCTAAGTCATGAACGAATTACACGATAACGCCGTCTACGTAATATTCCGTTAAGGCAACGTACAAGTAAGGTAGTATGAAGACTATTACAAGGACCCTAAGAGTATATCACATGCATTAAAACAATTAAGAGGGATCAACCATATTTGGGGTAAGGTAGTATGAAGATTGTTACCGATGGTATCCTATCTACGCACTCGTGTTTCCCTAGACGGCTATGCCAATTTAATATCTTATGACTAATTTTCTAAAGCCCAATGCGCACATTCATCACAAGAAGCAATATTAAAAGGATCTACAAACTAAGTTTCATGCAATCATAAGTAAATACTAATGGATCTAGCCTAGCATGTTAAAAGGAAGTGAAGAACAAGAATCAATCAAAAAACATATTGACATATTGAATGATAAAAGATAGGAGATCTCACTTGATTAAAACATGTAATTAAGGTTGTTACAAGAGGGTTTTAACGCCCTAAAAACGGCCTAACTAGCAACTATAATCGTCTTCTAAAAGTAGGGTTCGGTTCCCAAAATTTACACACTTAAAACACTAAAAACGAGTTTGTATATATAGGAAAACGGGCGCGATGGCGTCGCGTTATAATCCTGATGTCGTCGCCCCGTCGAATCTTCTAGGGATTCTTTAAGTCGGTTAGATCCATCATTTTAGCATCGCAAGAACTATGAAATGCCATCCTTTGTAAAAGCATGATGTCGTCACAATAAAATGTGACGCCGTCTCCACGCACTGTACGCGTATTGTTTAAGAGATTTGGTGTAGAGCGTAGGTCTTGTCCGTTTCTTCTCCAAATGAGCCCAATTCATGTGTATTCCCTCCAAAATCCATCCAAGTGCTAAAAACATAAAAAGGAACGATTAAGTACATAATTTGGGCATATTTGCACGATTTAGGGGTTAAAAAGGACCCTGGAAAAAGTGATAGAATTGAGACACCTCTTCAAATACCCTACACTTAGGATTTGCCTTGCCTCAAGCAAATGGGCTTTTCTACATAGAAAATAGCAGTATCGAGGGCATTTAACTTGCTTTTTAAAGATATTTTACGACTCAACCTTCTAGACCTCGTAATTAAAAGCATGAAAGTTATATACTAGCACCTCACATAAGTGTTTGGATTCTCTCATTCTCTCAGGTGTATAATGAATCATAATAATATAGGAAACGGGAAAATAACACTCATTACATGTTGTAGCATATAAATTACCATAGGTTTGGTAAAGGATCAAACCTCCATCGCTAGGCGCAAGTACTAAAAATTTCTATCAAAGAGGTCTTTAAGGGTTATGGGGGTGTAGGTGTTAGATAACAATAATGCAAACGGAAACGGATGGGATATATTTGGGGGTGACTTTTTAGGTGAATTTAGGGTGAAGTGGTGAGTTAATTATTTATAAGAATACACGTTGATTTGGTTGCTAAGCTAAAGACTCGACCACTCGAAAAAAGATGTACAAACTCTACACAACTCTGCATCAATAGAGCTTCGAGTCTTATGAACAAAACTTTCAGAGCTAAAGCTAAAGCTGAAAGAGAGATTAGAGGACATCACGTTTTGCAGTATTCTATGCTTAGAGACTATGTTATTGTAACACCCGTAGCCCGACGAGGTATTATTTTATAATATAAATGATATTAGTTAATTGATTTGGAGATATTTTATAAGAAAATGGTAAAGTTATAAGTTAGGAATATAAGAGTGCAAAGTGGGTATAAGATATGTGGTAGAACTAGGAAGAATGAAACCTAGAGGACTAGTGTTGTCAAATTAGTAAACTTAAATAACTAAATATCAAGAATAAGAAAATTCTAGCATTCCAGATATTTCCTAAGTATGTAGGTGTGTTTTTTTGTATTGACATCAACAAGAAGGAGGAGAAAATCAAGGTTTTTCTAAGTTGGATAAAAAATTAATCAAGAAGGAAGAATAATTAAGCTAGTTGGAGCCCTAATTTGCATTTCCCCATATCAAGTAAGTAAAATCCTCAATTTGAAAATTAGAGTTTATGTTATGAAATTTGGGTAAAATGGTTAAGGGTTGTTAATTCCTAATTCTAAACTCTAATTAGTTGTTGTTAGGGTTAAATCACTAAATAGGAAGCTAAGGAAGATCAAGCCTTGAATTCAAGTAGGGAATTAGAGGCATAATCAAGGTAAGTATATTGACTAAACATGCTAATGTTATCATAATATTAATTATATTGTATTATGATATTTTGTTTCAAGGAGTAGTGAATGTAATGTAGCCATGGATCCATTGCTAGTAATGTTAATGTTAGCATAATTATTTATGCTTTATGAAAGGTATGTGTTAATGTTGTATTATACTCCTTGGTGTGTTGTTACTAGTTGCAAAACTAGTAATACTTGATGAATAATGTTTATGTCTTATACTTACTAAGCGTTTTGCTTACAAATGTTAGTTACTATATTTTGTAGGACCTAGTGGTGTGGATGAAGGTAAAGAGAAGAAGTAGATCATTGATTGAAGTATAACGGCATTAGGTAAGTAGAAGACTTCTTTTGGATCAAGGAAGAAATAAAGTTGAAGCCCCGAGAGTCTTTTGTCGTATTTGGGTATAACCTTTTGTCAACTCTTGGTGTTTCGTCTTTTAAGTCTTAACAATGTGTGTATGAGTCCTTGTATGGTTCAATTTGGGTTAAAGTTTTGTGAAAACAATGTAGTAACTTGATGTAGTAATGTTAAGGAGTGTTTGGAAAACCTCCTAATTTTTGTTTAGAAAGTGTAACGGGTCAAGAAGGTTGGGTGGTTGGATTTCCAGATATTATATAAATATCAAGACACCCTTGTTGAAGGATGTATTGTGTAGGAGTCCTATGTTAATGTAATGGGTCATTTTGGAGTTATATAGTTTAAGTTAACCCGTTTTTAATAAAATACATTTTTAGGTTGTGTAAATGATGATAATTTATGTTTTTATAATTATTATGCTATTATATTAAATTTTGGAAAGTTTGGTTGAAAAAGAAGCCTGTTAAGTTGGTTTTCCGAATCAAAAACCATTTGGGTCGAACCAGACATGTCTCAGCCGTCCGGCTGGCCAGTTCAGCCGCTAGGCTGGGGGTTCTAGAATTTTTTTAGTTTTGTTTTTGGTGTAACTTGTCGTAAGGAGTTATAAGTCATACTTTATATCATTTAAAAGCTCTTTGGGTGTACTTTAGGATTATAGATGTTTTATAGGTTAATTGGAAGAAAATTTTTATAAGCATAAACGGGTAAGTATAAGTTTAAATTTTGCACTCATTTTTGTGAAAGTTTTAAACTTTTGGTCATTTCGGGTCTTGAAAAGGGGGCGTTTCAACTTGGTATCAAAGCCTTGGTCTAAGAGAACTAGGATGTCATGTTAGGATTTCCTAGACTTAGACTTTTAGGTGCATTAGGGATAAGGTAGGTAGCATGTGTATAGTTACGCGACTTTCAAAGATACATGTGTATAGTAATTTTTATGACCACGCTTGGCCACCGTTGTGATAAAAATATGATACATATGTTTAAATGAAATCGTGGGGACTATACATTTAAGATACGTATAGGTTTGGTTAAGAGTATGAATTTAAAATGCTAATAGTGAGATTAAATAGATCTATGATTATGCTTGATAGTTTAAAATTCTTATTTTCAGTAAGAAGAAAAGATGGTGAATGCGCGTCAAAAGGAAGTTTTATAAGCTTCAACTTCCAAGGAAGCCGAACTTTTGGCTAGTGATGCGGAACATGATATTAATGATGATGTTTCTTCCTCTAGCTCTGAAGACCCCAACTTTGGAGGATTCACGAAAGAGGATTCTAAAGCCCTAAGATCAATGATAAATAAACAAGTAGGAAAAGCAATCAAGAATGTGATGCCGTATTACATTAGCCAAACAACCGACAATCTTAAGGAGATAATTCAAAAGGAGCTAGGAGAATTTAAGAAGGAATGAACTACGAATGACTATAGGAATGAGATGGGAAGTTATCGTGATTTTACGGCATGTGATGTGTCGAAGTTTAATGGAGCCCTTGACCCAATTGCTAGTACTAGGTGGTGGCACATGGAAGGTGCTTTTCGCACTAGTAATTATAAAGAGAAGAATAAAGTTAACTTTGCTTCAAATTTCCTTCGTGATAGTGCTTAGATGTGGTGGAAGGAAAGGTTTGTGATAAAGGTGAAGAGTAGATAGGTTCATGTACTTGGAAGGAATTTAAGGAGTTGTTCAATGCCGAATATACTCCCGCCAAAGAGATTGGCCGAATTAGGGAGGAGTTTCAAACTCTTACACAAACTAATGAAACAGTGAATGAGTTGTAGAAGAAGTTCAACGATTTGATTTGTTATTGTCCCGAATACCATGGGAATGAAAAGCTTAAGGTTGAAAGATTCTAAAGGATGTTACATGATGATATTTGAGAGGTAGTCTCTCCTTTCAAATGCACTACCCTTGATGACCTTTTAAGTAGAGCTCGAGTAAGAGAAGTGGATTTGCTAAGGAAGAAGAATAAAGAAGTTAAGGAGACCAAGAGGAAGATTGAGTTTGGAGAACGAGATGCCAAAAAGCCTAGACATGATCAAGGTAGGAGGAGTGGAGGAACCTAATTCAAGACACCATGTAAGAAGTGTCACAAAACCTATCTTGGAGAGTGTCAGGCAAACCTACCGGGTTGTTACAAATGTGGTGCCTTAAACCACATGAGTAAAGATTGCAAGAAACAAATGATCATATGTTTCAATTGCAATCAATTGGGGTACAAGTCAAATGAATGCCCTAACCCAAAGACAATTAAGGCAAAACCTTTGAATTCGATGAAAGAAGAAAAAGTGGAGAAGACAGAGATCCCAAAACCAAAGGCTCGAGTGTACATGATGACCGCCGAAGAAGACAAAGTAGTGCATGATGTGGTGACAGGTACAATTCTTGTTAGTTTTATACCCGCTCGTGTGCTATACGACTCGGGTGCAAGTGTCTCCTTTGTGTCTTATGGATTTATCAAAACTCTAACTACTCCATTAAATAAACTCCCTTTACCTTTAGAAGTAGAAATCGCCGATGATAAAGTTATAGTTGTGTCAAACGTGTTTCGTAATGTAGAAATAGAGATTGATGACAATAACTTTAAGATCAACTTAATCCTTATTATGTTAGGAGTATTTGATATAGTGATCGGCATAGATTGGCTTGAAAAGCATGATGCCAATATTTTATGTAGCTAAAATCTTGTTCAGGTTATAAATCCTCAAGGTAAGGAGATTATTATATATGGAGATAGAAGGAAGGGCGATTTTAAGTTATGTTTCGTCATGAATGCTAGGAGATATTTGTCACGTGGTTGCCATGCCTCTATGGCACATGTGATAGATACTAGCTTTGAGAAGAAGGGTGTAGAAGATGTTCCAATTGTTAACGAATTTCTTGATGTCTTTCCTGAAGACTTGCCGGGTATTCCACCCGAAAGGCAAGTCAAGTTTCGAATTGATCTTGTTTCGGGTGCAACTCCTATAGTGTTGATCCCAACTTAAGATCTATTCCTTAGCTCGTAAAGGTTAAGTTACTTTGGATAAATCCAAAACAACTATGGTTGAAACTTTGTGAATACTAAAGAGTATGCGGAATCTACTCTTTAATACTTAGAAGAATATTAATGAAACAGTGAATTATATGAACAATGATATTACTGAAAAGCTCCAATATTATTATCAATAATACGAGTACTCTATGTAGTACTAGAGTTTACAACCTTGAAGCTATATATCAAAAACGTATGAATATATATCAATAACCATAACCTAAGATCTCCTTTTATACACCAAGGAGTCCTTTACAAGATAACTACAAATCTTCTATAATTCTAATAGATAATTGCAAATCTTCTAACTTAATAAGATATACATATCTTTTACAAAAATATCTCATACTTATCCTGTAAGTAATCTTGATAAACAAAATCCTTTCTCTTGTCTTTATCCTTCTGACAGTAGAAACTCTTCTAGCAGTTGTAATCTTTCAGCAGTTGTAATCAGCAGCATTAACCTTTATACCAGCAGCACTAACTGTGTACAAGCAGTAGTAACTACTTAGAATATTTTATTCATTCTTTATCAGCAGTACTAAGTTACACTGGCAGTACTAACTTTATGCTAACAGTTGTAACTTTTACTCAAGCAGTACTAACATATACTAGCAGTACTAAGTTATGCTTAACAGTAGTAACTCTAACCTTAGCAGCAGTTACTTCCAAACAGCATCAAGAAGCTTTTAATCCCAAATATCCTCCCCTAAACTTGATATTCTTCTTCTGAATCTCAAGTTTCTTCATTAAAAGTCTTCACCATCACCAGGAGGATGCATTCAAACACTTCTAGGATTCTTGCCTAGTTTAGTCATAAGCTTAAGAAGTTGATAGCACATCCCATTCCAATGGTCAGTTTGAAGCTTCTTGTTGAGCATTTTTGTGATTGTTGCAGGTGTGAGTAGATACTTTTTCTCTACCAACATAAAGATATGCAGATTCTAAAATCTCACAAACTGTACACCACTTGAAGAAAATAGCTTCCAAACTGTCACATTGTATCCTTGTAGATTTCTCCATATTTCACTTTCTACATCAGGTTCAAACATCACTTTCAGATCACCCCATAACACTCTTTCATATGCCTCCTCTGGCCTTGTATTCCCATGTTTAGCTTTAACCAATTTCCAGAGTGTTTCCAAGTCTTCTCTGTCAATGTTCTAAAGCATTTTAATCATTGATGAGTACCTCCTTGAACTTCCATCAGCTCTTATGATTTGAAAGTATCACATCTTTCCATCTTTGATAATTTTCCAGTCAACAATGATTGGGGGCTTAGTGGCTAATGGTATAGCATCAACTGCTATTTCTTCTTCATCAACAACAATCTCCATACGCTTCTTCATCTCAGCTTCTTCCTGATCATCATCCATCTTTTGCTTCTTAATTCTTTCTTGTTCTAGCTTTGTGCCTGCTCTTTTAGAACTACTTTCTTCTGCTCTTGTTACACTGCCTTCATATTTCTCTTTATCTCCTTTTACCACTTCAAAATCCATGGATACAAATGAGTCTATCCATCCCATGGTCTTGTCGAAAGCCTTCTGGACTTCATCAAAACTTTTATTCTTTAACTGACTGTGAGTGAATCCAGCTATGTTCTTCAGATAGATACACATTTGATTTCTCTTTTGAGCTTTGGTTGGTGGTTTTCTTCTCTGCTCTTCTGCTCTAAGTCTTGCAAAATGTTTCTTTCTTTTATCCATGAGCTCTACAAACAGCTTTAACTTTTATTCAACAGTCAACTCTTCTTGTTCTTGTGCCTGTAATCTTGTAGCTAGCTCATAATCTGCATCTATCATAGCTTGAACATTATCCCATTCAACAATGTTTGAATCTTCTTCTCTTTGCTTTGCAAGCTTCTCTTCTTCTTCCAATTCAGCATTTAATTGAGCTTGAAGTTTTTGAGCAATTTATTCATCAATCAAAATTTGATCTTTCTTTTTCAAAGGCTTCTCAGGTTCTATCATCTTTGTCGTGCCTTTGTCTTTAGCATGTGGAAGTTGTGATAGTTGTAAAGGTGATGTTGCCTTTGTAAATTCACTTGGCTCTTGAACTACAACTCCTCTAGCCTTAGGTCTTGTAACAGTAGTTGTAGTTGTTGTAGCAGCAGTTGTAACGGCCTTAGGTTTAGCTGCTTTGATCTCTATTAAGGTCTGAGCCAGAGTCAACTCATTAACAGTTATTGTCGTAGCACTGACAGTAGTAACTTCAGCAATACTAACCACCTTTTCAACCTCAACTTCATGCTCATATAAAACTCATGTATCAAACATTAAGTTATCATCATTCCTCCCCTGAGCCTCATCAACCAAAGTAACCTCTGCATCAGCATCAAGATCAGCAATTTTCCTCCCTTGTTTGGATGCATCCTCCTGAGCACCCAAACCTTCATCTTCAGATGAAACAACTTGTGCAGATCTACCAACCTTCCTTAACCTTTTAAGCCCTGGAGTTCTTGACTTATTTTTCCTTTCTAGCTTCTTGACCCTCTCCTTTAATTTAGTAATCTTTGCAGCTTGAGAGGTCTTTGTGTTCTCCAAGTCAAGTACTCTTTGTGACAAGTTGGTACAAAGTTCCATCAATTCATTTAGTTTCAGTCTATCCTCACCACTGATTAGTGGATCATTAGAATGTGTAGGTACATGCTCCTCATTAGCAGCCTCATCAGTGATAGGCTCTGTAGAACCACTGGGTTGAGGAACCTTAGTGTCTTTCCCCTGTTTCCTCCTTGGTTGTTTCTTCTGAGGCTGTGATGTAGATGGTTGAATAGTAGGTGTGTGTTGAGAATTAGTTGGTATTTCTGAACCCTTACCTAATTCTTCAGGAGCTTGAACCATCATAGTTTGAAATAAAGGGGTAACTCTCCCAGAAAAACCTTTTCCTTCCCTCTTCATATTAGCAAAGACCTTCTTGGTGTGAGAAGGTGTAACATAAATTTCTTTATGTTTGGCCATTCCTTCAACTTGTTTATCCAGGAACACTTACACAAACCTTGGATACATTAGAAACTTAACCCCACCCTCCAAGTTTTTCACAATATTATTAAAAATGTACTTGGAAAAGTTGAATTTTTGGTTTGTGGCAAGACAAATGATAGCTGAGGCCATAGTGCTACTAAATTCGTTCCAAGCAGTAGTCTTAGCACTAAGGCATTGCAGAATTGTATGAATAAGAAATTTCCATTGAGGTGAAAAGAAAGCTTTATAGAATGTAAGCTTTTGTGTAAGATTTTCATACCCCATGAGTGTCAGCTGTTCAAAAATTGTCGCATTTGGAAGGCATTCAGTACCTTCAGCATCTTTTAATTGAAGAGCTCTTCTCACACTTGTCTCAGTGACGATCACCTTCTTCCCATCTACTAGGGCTTGTATCTGCATTTCCCCATTGGCGGTTTTTGCCTTAGCAGTAGCCCAGAAATGCTTAATGCATGAAGTATAGAAGGTGGGATTCACCATCAGCGCATATCTGATAGAACTTGCATTCAAAAAATTAATAATTGCCTCAAACCCATCACTTTCTTTTGGTTTCTCCAAAAACGCAACTAAATTGTGGGTTTCAGCAAACTTTAGGTTCGACATTGTGTTGGGTTTTGATGATGAATGATAAAATTGAGTTAGGGTTTATGATTAGAGAGTATATCAAAGTGTAAATTCGATCGAATGAGTGATTGAAACCCTTAATCAAAGTATTTATGAAATCACCCTCAACAACATTAACTTAAAATAGCAGTACTAAGTTAAGCCTAACAGCATTAACTGACCCAGCAGTAACCCAGTAGTAGTAAGTTATGCCTGGAAGCATTAACTTAACCAGCAGTAGTAAGTTTATGCCTAACAACATTAACTAACACTGGCAGTAGTAAGTGTATGCCTAGCAACATTAACTTTGAGTCACCAGCATTAACTCCAATTTCGTTCCAAAAAGCATTTCCATCATTAATTTTGATTCTCACAAGCTCTCTTTCTGTTTTTATTCTCACTATATCTCTCAATTCTTTTTCTCACCAATTCACTCTATCTGTTTGTATATCACATAGCTCTCTTTCTGTTTTCAGCTCACTATTTCTCTTATTTCTTTTTCTCACCAATTCACTCTGTCTATTTTTGTTATCCTAAATCAAGAACCTTTTCAGGTAGTTTTGTACAAAGATCCATCAATTCATTTAGTTTCATGATGTCCTCCCCACTTCCAAGTGTGTTAACTCTTAAGAGAGGTGGATCATTGGACTGTTTAGATGCAGCCTCAAACCTAATTTGAGCTTCTGCACCCCCCAATGTGGTATCTTGGCGCCTGGGACCACCCAACTGCCGCTGCGTACATCTTTTTTCCTTTTCTTTTTTTGTCGGCCCACCACCACTGTACGAGAATGGTCCTCAAGAATGATTCAATTCATTCTTTTTATAATGAATGCAAAGTTTAGGTGTTGCCACAATTGGTCCTCCATCATTATGCACTTTTATAATTATTTCCCGAAACATAATAACTCTTGTGCAATAACACGTATAAAATTAATCACCTTTTACTATATAATATATATAATAAATATAAATATATAATAATAAGAGGATAATTAAAATTATCAATCAACAAAATTCCAAGAGGCTTTTTAAAAGGAAAATTACTTTTACCCAAAGTAAAAATCCTAAAAAACCTTCCCGGGTCGTTTCCCGACGAGGCGTGAATGGAAAATCAAGGTTACGTTTGTGATCGCGTATTTTGAATGGTCAATGATTGATTTGGAATCTATTTCTATAAATAAAATACAAAAACAAGTAAAGGTAAACCTAAAATTAAAGCAATTAAAGCTAAAACACGAAAAACGATAACAAGATCCAAATCCCGTTCTTTAAAAACCTAAATTCTACAAATTTAACCCTACAAAAGAAAATTTAATTTTTAACAGTCCTAAATGATAAAAGAAAATTTTAGAAAAAAGAATTATATTTTTTTGAATTTTATATTATTTATTATGAATTAAAAACCGATTTAATCTAAAAAATTAATTAAAAATACTAAACTAATTTGGAAAATTCTGAAAAAATTGTGAAAAGTACTTTTAACTATGCTAATCCTAGGAAAAATAAAATGGGACCAACAGCTTTTCTCAAAAAGCTGGAAATAAGCCGAAAAGGGCTTATAGCTTAAAACTGTGAAATGATGTTAAGTATTAAATGTTGCAAGTATAGAATGAAAAAGTCTCCAGGGTAGTTGGTGAGTGTGTGTTGTGTTAAAGGCTTGGGATTTGGGTTGAGGTCAGGGGTTCGAGCCTTGCTCACCCTTGACTTTCCTGATTCTTAAGATTTTTATTTTTTGAAAATTTCTTTTGTGAAAGTACGTTTTATAAAAACCTAAAATAAGCTGGAAATAAGCTCTAAAAGGTGACAGCCTTGGTTTTTTAATTCTAAGATACTAAAAGGCTAATTGTTAAGCATTTTTAGACACAATAAGCAAAAAGAAAAAGCAAATAAGCAGAAACAATCTTAAGGCTAAACTAAATAAGCACTACGAATCAGAAATAAGCTAACAAAATGAGCTAACCTAAGCTTAAAATGACAGAATCACTTAAAGGCTTTTAAGCCTTATATCCTGAACTAAAAGTGCTAATAAGCTTAAATAAGCTCTATCCTAAGCTAAATAAGCTAACAGAACTTAAAACCTAACCTAATAAGCAAGATGAAACACAAGATAAGCAAATTCAATAAGCCATGAGCTTAGAAAAGCAAATGAGCTTATTTCGCAAAACCAGTAACAAAACAGCCAAAAATGCACTTTTTAGCTTACTTTTAAGCTAGTAAATGGATCCTTATGGCTTAGGGACTTATAGCACTGTAAAGCTTATACAATAAGCTATCTAAATCATTAATCAAAAAACATTTTGAAAATTAAATAAGCTATGAAAAAGGCCTATAAAAAAGCTGTTTACACTAAAATCCTATCTTTTTGGTTTTTTCAAGTTTTGAGTAAAACACAAAAGGCAAAGTGTAGGCCTACTTTAAGCTAATTAAATAAGCTCTAAACTAATATTTAAGCTAAAACAGATTGAGCTTGACACCTAAGGAGCTTGTGCAAGAAATTTCAAATTCTAAATCTAACTTTAACTTATCTGAATCTATGATTGAAAAAGGGCTTTTTGAAACTTTGAAACTAAAAGAAAACTACTTTGACAGTTTTTAACCAAAACTACTAAACTAAAGCATACTTGTCCATCTCTTTACTACTGCATTTAAACATAAAACAAGTAAGAAAACAACACTTGCAAGCTCTTAATCAAAATCTAAGCAAATAAGCTATGAATTTAAACCAAAACTCCACAGATTCAAAGTATGATTACTAAAAACCTAAAAAATGATTTTTAAGCTTTGAAAACTTATCTAAGATGACTTATAAACTTAATTTGAGCTTTTCAAAGTTGACTTAAAGGTCAAAAGACATCAAGCAGTATTAACTAATGTTAATACTGCTAGTGCCAAACACCCCTTAAGAAAGTGAAAAACCATTTTAAGCTTATAACAGGCTTAAAAAACTTAAACAAACTCAAAACAGATTATGCACAATGTAAAATGAAGACAAATAAGCAACTATGACTCAGAAATAAGCAATTAAATAAGCAGGCAAGAATAGCAATTTAGAACAATGTAAAAGGCGGTTTTATCTAAAGACACAAGCAAATGACATGTAAGTAATAAGCAAGCATAAATAAGGTATAAGCAACACTAATAAGGAACAGTAAGCAAAGATAAGTAGTAAATAAGGAAATAAGCAATTTTTAGCTAAAAAATGAAAAGTAAGGACTTACAAAACCCTTTGCTCTAAACAAGGGCAAATAAGCTCTTAAGAGCTTTGTCTACAAGCTCTAGCTTGTTTAAAACAAGCTAGTAAAAACCTATAAGCCCATCCAGGTTTGGCTTATCATCCACTTTTAGCTTTTTTTGAGTGATTTTTAGTAAATGACTTAAACACTATAAGTTATTGAAAAACTTATAGTGCTTGAGTTAACAGCTTAAGTATGAGATAAAAAAGAGCTTTTGTGAGCTTATCAAACGTATTAAAACATAAAAGCATTAACTTAAAAACAGTTTTAACATAAAAACTTGGATTTCATTAAACTTAAATAAAACAGTACAAAGATTTAAAAAACAGTACAATAAGCTAAAAAGACTTAAATATAAGCTGAAAAATCAACTAACTAAAAACTCGATGCCATGAAAGGCTTAAAAGGTCCTATTTAAAAAAAACTAAGTCTTAGGGTCTTCACTTGTGTTTCTTCTGTGAGAGAAACAAGGGTGTGTTTCTTGTGTCAGAGAAGTTCAAAATCAATCCTAGCCTTCTATTTTGCTTGGTCTCCAAGTCCTATCATCTCAACCCTGGGTTCTTTGTCTTCTTTCACAAACGAATGAGGATTAAGAGGATTGCCAAGGTGGCCTTTGGTGTTTTGTGAGGTGGGGTTGGATGGGAAAGAGACGTTTTGGGGAGAAGGGTTAAAGGAAAACGATGGGTGATTAGTGGGGTAGAGGCTTTGGCGGGAATTGGTTTTGGTATGAACAGTGTAACAGGGGTTAGCCCTGTTTTTGGCACGTTGTTGCATCATTAGTCCTTTTGGACTAACCATGTTAGTCCTTGAGGACTAACGATGTAAGGTATTGTATGGTGTTATGGGATAACGGGGTTAAGGGGTTAATGGGGTTATTGTTTAGGCTTTTTGTTTGGGTCGGGTAAGGTTTTAATGGTTTATGGACTTTTTAAAGTTAAAGCTTTATAAATGAAGGCTTAATGGGCTGACCCGACCCATTAAATGGGTAAGGGTTGGCCCATTTAAGATTTCTTTGTTTATCGGCTTCGTCTTTGACTTGACTTTTGTTGACTTTTTAGTTGACTTTGACCATTTTAATTTTCACGCTCTTTCTATTCCCATGCTCGGTTTTGTCCGTTTGGCTTGATTTTTGTCCTTTAGTGGATATCCGTTACCTGCACAATCATAAATCACAAAACACACAAATATAATGTATTTTTGGTAAATTTTGGTCATTTTAGGCACGTTTTTATAGGCAAAAGGTATATGTAATTAAGCACATACCAAAATCCCCATACTAAGATATTGTCGTGTCTTCACGCAATGCCATAAGTAAACACTTAAGAAAACCAAGAATCTCAATCCCCCTCGACTAATTACCTCGAAAAGTAGCTAAGTGTTCATTAAGGGAAATTAAAGAATCATAAGTTTTGAAAAGCCCCGTTTTGACCATTTTTAAATATTCACACTTATTCCCACACATATTTTTGTATTTTTTCCCTTTTTCTCATTTTTTTGTATTTTTCATTTCAAGCAAATAACTAACATGTTTGGACTTCCGTTATTTTCATAACTTTAGGCACTGAATATAGATGCATTTTTCATCCTAAAATGCCCAAAAAGGATAAATTCATCGTCCCTGACTTTTCACTAGTCCCAAACCAAGCTTAAAATCGAAATCACCGTTAAATATAAGTTAAGATGCTAGCACTACTCATATTTGTAACTTGTGAACTTTTCACTCCCGATAATTATTATATATTAGGTGAATGTGCCATTTCGAATTTCAACCATGGATCAACATTTTGCAAAATTTCCCTGTTTTACATTCCACCCAAAAGTAATGAGTTTGAAGGCGAGATCATCCCATGTAGCGACTTTCATCTCGGCACATCCCAACCTTGCGGCTAAGTGACCAGGCTTTTGACACCCCCAAGAGACTGAGTATCAGAACTCTGGAACCCGGTTTCAAAAAACTCTTAGATGTCCCTGTATAACAAAAATCACAACTTAAAACGAAATAGTCTTAGTTCAAAAGCATATTTAAATTTAAGAAAAAGAGATTTTCCCTATATTTATTAAATCACAAATATTACACTTAATATATTTACGCATCCTTTAAACTAAGGAAATCCTCGACCTTTTAGAAGGCTGCAACATCGGTTGTGAGCCGGCAAGATGCAACAAACTTTTATCAGTCCAGGGGTGGCCGATAAAATACTATGTTCCTATTAGAAGAACTAGCAACATCGTTGTGATCCGGCAAGATGCGTAAACTTTATCAGCCCACAGTTATATGATTAGTTGTTACCGCTTATTTTTCACCATTATTTTATATTATACCATGCTTTAGATGAAAATTCCTTTTAGAAAATTTAAGTATAAATTTAAACTAAAATTATTGATATCCTCTATACTTCAAAAATTGTTGATATAAGTTTAATTTTTGAACAGAGAGCATGTAGTATTAGTCCGTTAGAAAGCTTTATGGAGAGAATAAGTCCAAACTACACTATGAAGCTCTTAAGATTTCCCAACTAATCCTTTTTAGGCATCTAACTCATAATTAACTCTTATCTCATTATTTCCGTTCTTCGTAATTTTAAAATCTTAATGTAAAAGATTCGCTAATGCTTAGTCCAAGAAAGTTAAAAAAGGGAAAATAAAAAAAACCCAAAAAGCTAAGCTCAACACACTCTATTGAGTGAAAATTTATTCTTATTCTACCCAGCAGGAAAGTCAACATTGTGATAAAACACTTATTTTATTTTTGAAAATTTTTAAATTTTTTCATTTTTTAGTATTTTGGTGGTAAAAACAGGGTTACGTGAAAACAACGGCTACAAGCATAATCAAATCGATAGATCCCCCCCCATACTAGAACTGAACATTGTCCTCAATGTTTTAAGAAGGGTCTCTACGTAAATCTAAAGCCGTTTATTAAGTATGCTCAAAGATAAACGTTAGTCGCTAAGATTTAGGATATTGGATTCCTAAAATTATGCAAAGGATTGAAGCTCGAGTGAACGAAGGACAAAACCACGAGCATGAGATGCTTCATAATCCGGGGCAATCCTGGACATACAACACAAAACATGAAACACAAGAAAGGAAGAGGCGAGCCTCCTCACAACACACTTATTCATTACTACTATTATATTATATTAGGATAAGCATAGGTTGCCACCCACGAAGCGCTTGTTTAAGGTCACTAAGCTTGACCCGTCCCCCGAATTAAGTTATTCATGGGGGATAAAAATGGAGACACGGAACATCCAAAACACGGATGTCCTCTCCATAAGAGCAAGGAAAAATCTCCATCTGGCTTTCAAAAATATTAATGACTTTGAAAGCTTTAGAGTCCCGATAAGATAATTCCGGGAGAATAGAAGTATGAACTCCTTTAGAAGTGAGAATCCCGTGGTTGAAAACTTTTTCCTCATTTTCGGATGAAAACGAGAGTAGAGTTTCGAACCCGGGAACTTCTTTTGGGAAAGAAATGATTTCATAAAGAGAGGATAAAAAATCCTTAAGAATTAAGAAGCATTAGAAAATGGATATCTTCTTTCATTCTTATCTGGTGTTACTCGAATAGTAAACTTCCAAAAGAGTTCTCATGAATGAGTATACCCGGATTAAATACTTTGTCCTCGTTATTGGTTGAAGGCAAAGCATCAACCTCGGAAAAATCCTCATAGAGAACCGAGTCATACTCAGGGGAAGGAAGGAAATCACTTGATCTAGGGGGATCAAGTTCATCAATCAAGAGTTTAGACTCTTTGATTTTGTCTTCCTTGGAGTCAAATGGATCATCATAAACATCATCATTATCGGACTCAATTCAACAAATCGATCATCGGACATCATCATATAATGGTTGAGATTGAATCAATCAAGAGAGTTCATCGGTGAATCATCTCGGAATGGTATCAACAAGATCATTATTAGGATCTGCAAGATTACCCTCATCAACCGAATCCTCGAGAATAGAATCCATTTCCTTGGTAGGATCATGGTTAAGCAAATATTCTATTTCTCTAAGATCGGATTCGATATCAAAAGGAAGATCATCATTTCCTGGTGGAAATGTAATAAGAAGCGAGTCATTGGCGAACTCCTCCGAGCAAAATGTCAGGAGAAAAGAGTGGTACTCCACTTAAATGGAATTGATAACTAAACGTTCCAGTAAAGTTAAATCGGTATGAGAAGAAAAAGTGGGATTGCCACTTAGATGATTTGTTGCAAACAAATCTTCAAGATAATCCTCATATGAAACATTGCTGAAATCAATCATGTTGATTGATTCTTTGTGAGGTTGGTTTGGAATAGCTGAAGAGTCAGTCTCATAATCAAGCTTAATTTTTCATCATCGTCACGGAGAAATCCATTTCTTCTTCTGTGAAGCGTCAAACACGCACGAGCGTTTCCGAAAAAAGGTCATCCCAGATGATGGGACTCGAGACGCTCTCATAATTAACGATGACAAAATCAGCGGGGAATGTGAACTTTCCAACCGAAACAAAGACACTCTTGCAATTCCAGCCGTTGTACAAATTGCCAAGTTACCTAGTTTAAGGGTCATGCTGGTGGAAATAAGCTCGGGTAAACCTAACTTGTTGATCCCAAACCTAGATCGATTCCTTAGGTTGTCTAAGGTTAAATTACCTTGGATAAATCCAAAATAACTTGTTGTAGAAACTTTGTATGTATATTAAAGTGTATGCGGAATCTACAACTTAATACTCTAGAAGTAATATCAATGGAACAGTAAGTATGAACGAATGAACACAAGATGTAACAAAACGCTTCAATATTATTAAAGATAATAATACGAGTACTCTATCTTAGTACTAGGGTTTACAACCTTGAAGCTATATCTCTACACATATATACTTTTTCTTCAATTTACAAAACTATGTGTCTATGATCTCTTTATATAGAGAGATCATAAGACGTACAAGGAAACATAATTAATATAATTAATTACACATTAATTACAAGGAAACTGTATAAGGAAACTAAATCTTCTCTTTAATGCATATCATCACTCTATCAATAATGTTGATCTTGTTTCCTTCTTTAGCATATCTTGTTTCCTTTGTAACATATAGAATATATTGTTTCCTTTTGTATCTTCAATCAACATTAATTGTATTCACTAGCTGCATTAACTTTAGTCTTCTATTTGACTAATCAGCATTAATTTCAAATGTAATCTTCTCAATCATCATTAACTTTAGTCTTTTAGCAATATTAAGTTAGTACTGGCAGTACTAACTTTGCTCTAGCAGTACTAAGTTTACACTAGCAGTACTAACTGATTAGTACTGGCAGTATTAACACAGTTAATACTGTTAGTTATAAACTGAGTACTAAATTATGCTTGGCAGTACAAACTCTATCTTGGCAGTATTAAGTATGAAGACTTTAATTCCCAACAATCCTCCCCTAAACTTTATATTCATCTTGTTAATCATTAAGTTTCTTCATTAAATGCTTCTTGATCCCAACAATCCTCCCCTAAACTTAATGTTCATCTTCTGAATATTCAAGTTTCTGGATAAAAGCTTTATCTTGACTTGAAGGATGTAATCAAACACTTCTTTACTTCTTGCACTGTGACTTGTCATTTTGTTAAGTCAACTCTGCTCCTGCTCTCTTTTCATCATCAAATTGATTATGCAATTTCACAGTTGTTTTATAACCAAGTCTTTCTTGCTCTTGTTACCTTTTTATCTTCAGGGCAGTTTAACCTCACTAAATCTTCCAATTCTGTCTCTAGGTTGCCCTGCACATAAGAAAATCAGACCTTCTTGGGAACCCAAGCCATTACAGACCTGGATCTTCCTCTTGCATCAACATAATCATATCTCTTAAAAGTGATTGATGCACTATTAGGTTTGACAGGTCTCCAAACCCAACATGCTGATGCTTTAACAGGATTAACCTGATTCGTCCTAACAACATTAACCACCGCCTTTAGTCTAGTAGTATTAACTTGTCTTGAGCAACAGCAACAAACAGCATTAAGATAACTTTGTCTGGCAGTATTAAGTGAAATTGGGCCAGACCTAGTTAAGATTTTTCTTGGAACCATGTGTCTTTTTGGATTGGGTTGAGTAATTCTTAGAGAATTTTGATGGTTCACCCTTATTGCATTGTTCCACACTGGTTTTTCCTCCCTTTGACCATTTAGTTGTCTCTTTTGTTTACATGTATACTGGAGGTGATCAAAACTTCCACAGACATAGCAGGCTTTATTGTGCATCACAAAATCATTTCCTAGTTGTTGGGACTTTTGATTATTCCATTTTCTTTGATTTCCCCTAGGTTTTTATGACATGTACATTTCAGCATATTTAACTGGTTTCCTAAAAGGTTTTTCTTGTTATTTTGGTCTAACAACATCAACTTTAAGAATAGTAGGAACAACAGTTTTCTTTTCTACCACAACAGGAGACTCAACTTCATCCCATTCTTTAATCAAAAGAGCATCAGAATTTTTCTTAGTTTCATTTGAAGAATTTTCATAAACACTTTTATTGGCCCTTAATCCATAGCCTTCAAACTCAGGTTGTTGAAACTCCTCAAGACCAGAATAAGACAAATCAAGTTTTATAGGAGCATTATAGATTAAAGGATGGGGTGGTGGAACTGCATGATACCCCAATCCCTTTTTGCTATTGTCAGTTATCTGACTCCCTAGCAGTTTGTCTAGATCCTTTGAGGCATTTTCAAATTTCTCTATTTTAAAGTCAATGCCTTCTTTTTCGTGCTTAACTTTTTTAAACTCTGTTTTAAGCATATTAAATTCATAGGTTTTGCATCCTACTTCTCTTTTAAGGACTGCAACTTCTTCACTAAAAAGAACCTCATTCTTCCTATATGTGACAAGTTGTGCCTCAACAATATCTAGTCCTTTTTTTATAAGTAGATGCCTTAAATTCAGTTTGATGTAGTTTAGCAAGCAGATCATCATACTGATTCTTTAAAATTTCATAGTTTTTTAGACATGATGTGGTACAAGGTTTATCATTGTGTACCTCTGAGTCTGAAAAGGACATCTCTTCCTTGTGAGTAAAGGGTTCTTCTTGATAGTTTCTTCTAGATCAAATTTTCTCAAAGCACAAGCTCTGATACCACTTGTTGATCCCAAACCTAGATCGATTCCTTAGGTTGTCTAAAGTTAAATTACCTTGGATAAATCCAAAATAACTTATTGTAGAAACTTTGTATGTATATTAAAGTGTATGCGGAATCTACACCTTAATACTCTAGAAGTAATATCAATGAAACAGTAAGTATGAATGAATGAACACAAGATGTAACAAAACGCTTCAATATTATTAAAGATAATAATACGAGTACTATAACTTAGTACTAAGGTTTACAACCTTAAAGCTATATCTCTACACATACACACTTTTTTTCAATTTACAAAACTATGTGTCTATGATCTCTTTATATAGAGAGATCATAAGACGTACAAGGAAACATAATTAATACAATTAATTACACATTAATTACAAGGAAACTGTATAAGGAAACAAAATCTTCTCTTTAAAGTATATCATCATTCCATCAATAATGTTGATCTTGTTTCCTTCTTTAGCATATCTTGTTTCCTTTGTAACATATAGAATATATTGTTTCCTTTTATATCTTCAATCAGCATTAATTGTATTCACTAGCAGCATTAACTTCAGTCTTCTATTTAACTAATCAGCATTAATTTCAAATGTAATATTCTCAATCATCATTAACTTCAGTATTTCAGCAGTATTAAGTTAGTACTGGCAGTACTAACTTTGCTCTAGCAGTACTAAGTTTACACTAGCAGTACTAACTGATTATTACTGGCAGTATTAACACAGTTAATACTGTTAGTTATAAATTGAGTACTAAATTATGCTTGGCAGTACAAACTCTGTCTTGGCAGTATTAAGTATGAAGACTTTAATTCCCAACACCGTATATATATAAGTCTAAACAATAAGCCCTCACTTGAGCTTAAACATAAGCCGAACAATAAATGGGTCGAGCCCACTTGTTTCTTCCTTGTTGGATCGAGACCAAACTCAAATACCAAGCCCAAATCAAAAGTCGGTTGGGCCTAGCGCACACCAAACAAACCAAATCCTGATAAGTTATTTCTAGCTTATTTTTAAGCAACTTTTCAAAACAAGCCCTAAAAGCACTTTGACAAAAATGTAAAGTTACCATCATGACCAAAATATTCAGGTGTTCGACCCTTCTCCCATTCCCTTTTGACCACGACGACACAAACACGCCCTTTTATATATTTCGTTTTCAAGATTCGATTTTCACGATGATCCACTTTTACAACTAGAATATATTTACCATTATCAACACAAAAGTACAAATAAAGATAAATTTAGAAAACTTACAAATTTAGAGGTTCTTGGTTTGGTTTTTGGACGTGAAGAAACAAACCCCAATATCCTCTCTATAACCTAAAACTACAAACTATTAACCCACTAATGAATCTCAACGCTTGTTCCTGATAAATCTTGAAAAAATATGTTTCTTTCCCTTGTGTGTTGCTCGTCCGAAACCCCAAAGAGAAAGAAGAGAATTTTTTTTTTTCATTTGAAATGTTATGAAATGCATGATAAGGTAAATGACAATATATGCTTGTACCATGCAAAAACATTAAGCTAAAAATAAGCCTTTATGTTCCCTTATTTGTCCCATACCCGGCCTAGTATCCAAGGGGCTCGGGATGTCTCGTTTTTGTGTCGGTTTCACTTAAAACTCAATTTTTTCATCACATTAAAACGTTACTCGAAGTTAGTTAATATTTTTATTGGGTTTAAAAACGTTTTTCCAAGAACCTGGGTCATTCATACGACCTATCCCCAAACCAAACTTTATAAAATTCATTTCGATCATTATTTGACATGTCGGGACCCAAAATACGAGTTTTTGTCCAAAATTAACCTAAACACTTCACATGAATTTAAAAGCATTCCAAACCTTCAAAAATGACTTGTCACCTTAGATTCACCCAAAATTTTCACTTTCACAACCATTACGGTCTTTTTCCATATTTCACGAAAGCGCATGTTTTCTAATAACTTTTAAATCACACACCAACGATTTATGTTCTAAACCAACATTTTACGTTCTAAATGAACGTTATTTAAAACACGAATTTATCTAACACATAAACCCATTAACACACTTCCGAATTTACTAAGACCCGTTCTAAACAAACTGTCGTGTCGGTACGCGCTGCGTGACGATTTTTGTAGTACACGAGAAAACTCCTCGGAACCCTTAAAATAATAATAAAACACTCCGATATGGAAAAGACAAATCAAAAGTGATTCTCTTATGAAACTCAAGACCCTTTTAAAACCCGGTTAAACCGTAACCGTTTTACACAAAATAAGTCAACCGAAGTCAACTTTTCAGCTTTCTCCAAGAAAATTGACAAATTTGAAAGACTCCGATATAAAATCATAATATTTTATAATACTTAACCCAGGAAAAGTTACCGGTTATCACACTTAGTCCCTATTCAATTGTTCAATTGAGTTTGTCTGATCTATGTTATCAAAACAAATGGTTTTGCACAAATGATTTTTGAAAAGTTCTTAATCTTTCTGTATTATGTCAATATGGTACTCTTTCACAACAAGTTTTTAAGAATTTGTAAGATTTCTCTTGAATTTCTCAAAATTGAGTCTTATTCAAAATCAGAGAAAATCATCATTATTCTTGAAAGAGTATCACTACACAAAGAATTTCTGGTGAGGAATATTCTATACATAAAGAGAGACAAAAACCTTACGCGAAAAAGCAAATCTAAAGTGTGTTCAAAAAAGAGTTTCCAGAACACACAAAAAGAAAATCAAAAGAAAAATACGAATAAAGCGCATGGCATGTGCTAGAAAAAGCAAGAATAAGCACATGAGAAACAAACTGATCAAATATATGTTCAAAAAGAATTGCCAGAACATATAAAACAGACAGAGCGGAAAGAGACAAAAATGTTATATAAATTGTGTGTTATCTCATATCTTATCATCAAACATTCAGAATTCATCATGGCACAACCACAAAGACAAACTGATGTTCCTCAAGATGAATTATGTCCACCTAACAAACTTTATGCTCTTATGGATTCCAACAAGAAGATTTATCTTGATAATCTGTTGTGCCCAAATGAAAGCAAAATACTGGCAAACATCCTTAAAAATCATCCACTCGGATTCAGCATTGCTGCTTCGTCATCAGTATCATGGGTCTACTTGGGGAAATTCTGGCATACTTAAAGGAAGATGGATCAAAGTATAGGCTCTTGTTTATGCTTGCAGGAAAGAGCTTACTATGACTCTTGATGATTTCATAACGATATATCAACTGCCTCAAGCCATAGAAAACAATCATAAATGCTTTGTTACTGCTCCAAAGTTTTCAGAAATGGTTCCATTTTATATAAACAATCTTAGTTTCACAAATTCAAATCACCATCTAACTTTAAGACAACCGGTCTCATACAACCATGGCAGACACTGTGTAAGATGTTTTCAAGATGTCTAACAATACGAGTTACTGGTTATGATCAACCGCCTTTGCAGATCATGCAGATGCTTTACTACTTTGTCAACAATATACATGTTGATTATGTTGACTTACTTTGGGAAGAACTACACTACTCAGTTGAACATGCCACAACATTGATTCCTTATCCTAGATTCACAAAGCTTATAGTGAGTCACTACATGACTGCATACCTTGAGATCTCAATAAGAGCTCGTGATAAGTATTGATATTGGCTAAAATATACATATTTTGTACCCCATAAAACACTACAAAAGGACTAAAAACACTAAAATATAGATAATTATGTTACAAATATGTTTGTATTGTGTTTTTATGTCTTACAGGTAAAAAGGATTGAAAACGAAGCAAAAACAGTAATTTTCGGGTAACTTTCGACGACGTTTTCACATTTATCGAGGTCGAAAGGAAGTCGTGAAAATTCCTCGATCACACGATTGGAAAGAGCACGAAAAAACAAGTCCAACGATGTGCAGGTACGAGGTACTGTAGCAGTACGAGGTGGCAGACACGTCAGTACCAGGTACTGTACACATCAGTACGAGGTACTGTTCAGGAGGCGGCTAGACCAATCAGATGGTGACACGTGGCACTGGCGTGTGTCAGTCCGAGGTACTGTAGCAGTCAGTACGAGGTAGGCGTGTGCCAATCATGTGCAATAATGAGGCGGTTGGTGGAGTGCAAAATGACCAAAATACCCCTAGATCCAGCAATATAATTGGATGGAGGCTTGAAAGGACGAAATTGCCCCCACCTACTTGGGGTTATAAATACTACACGCAGCTGTGGGAGAGGGTGTTAGATTTTAGTAGATTTTTAGTGTGTGAATTTTTTTAGTTTATTTTGTAGTGTTTAGGAGTAGTATAATTTAGTGTTAGCTTATTGTAAAAGCTTTTATAGCTTATTTTTGGATCCCATCTCTTAAGATTATATTATAATAAGCTACTACCATAGCTTATTTAGACAAGCTTATTTTATATTGTTTTTGATTTAGAGCTTTTTGAGTGTGCTTATTTTGGCTTATTTTTCGATTGCTTATTTTTATTCAAGCTTATTTTTTTAAAATAGATCTAATCCTTAATCATACCCGATCCGAGTTCACTTGATTGAACACCTTAGTTTCGGGTGGATTAGATCTTATATTTTTAGCTTATTTTCTAGCATAAAGTTTGTTGCTTTTTAATTCTAGCTTATTTTTCTTAGATCTAAATCTTTAAATATACCCGATCCAAGTTCACTTGATTGAACACCTTAGTTTCAGGTAGATTTAGATCTAAAGTTTTCATCTTTTAGCTTATTGTCTTTAGAATAAATTCTAAAATAGCTTTTGCTTATCTTATCTTTTTCTCTTTTCTTGTCTTTACTTTTTCAAAAGTGCTTATTGTTTGATTAAGCTCGATTCGAATGCTAAAAAGGGTGTCATGAGTCTCCTACTCGACTTATTCATTAAGTCTTGAGCACCTTTATCTTCGAGAGCTTATTATTTAGCTTATTTAGTCATAAAGTTCTAAACTTTACTAGTTTTTCTTATAGCTTATTAAGCTAGGGCTTATTTCGAAGGGTACTTGTAGCTTATTTGAGAAGTGGCTTATTTATAAGCTTATATTCTTCATCCTTTCTTCGAAAAAGCCTTGATAGCTTTTTAGCTTATTCTAGTTTTTATTTCAAAAGTAGTTTTTTTATATAGATTTAATCTAGTTTTATTTGTACAAAATTTAGTTTTTAAAATAACTTATTTTTTTAAAAACTTGTTAAATTGAATTTCGTTAATGGAGTAGTGAGTAAACTAACTTGTCGTTTGCTTAGTGATTAGTGATTTCGGAATTTAACGTGCAGGTCTTTAAAAAGGTTTAAAAAAATTAATAGTCCAATTTACATACCGTCATTTTCTTTTATTGCAATTAAAACAGAGACTTGTACATTTATTTTAAAAAGCATTTTACTTTGCTCATTGTCATTAATTTCTTGAAATTGTTTTCTAGGATGTTTAATTCTCGTTAAACCTAAGCCGCACTTATGGAACATGTTCACGTCAGATAGCAAGCTATTTGTACATTTATATCTTTTAGATCAATTTTAGTATGAACCTTGTAGTTTTAAATCTTAGAATTAATATTAGTTTTAATTTTTAGTTTTAAAACCAAATCTCCAAAAACTCGTTTATGGGAAATCAAGCTCGATTTATAACTTGAACGTAGATTTCCATTCACCTCTCGCCGAGAAAACAGAATACGTGTTGACTTACTTTTATTCTTGCCTAAGAATATTTGTATGCTACTTTCGCTTGCGTATACGGCTAATATGTATTTTATAAATATATATATTATATATCTGGGGGTTTATTTGATAAACGAGTTGAAAAAACGACAAGTATCTAGTATTCTAAATCGACCTTAATTTAATTAGGTTGCTTCATCCGGCTCATTTGTGACGAGCATTCTTTGTGTTGTTTACTACGTTCGATTACTTGTCTCTTATGAGCGTGAGTTTCATGACCCCTATTTTACTTCTTTATAACTCTTTTGGGGGAGAATACATGCGTATTTACAAACTCGTTTACATACTCGTTTTCATAGCGTACTTACAAACTCGTTTACATACTCGTTTTCATAAATTGTTTACAAACTCGTTTAGATGATTGATTCCAAACACAATTTACATCATCTCGATGCGACCATTACATTTACTAATTTTATCAATTTGCGACACAAATGCATCTACTTTTCATTACCATCAGTGAGTACGTAGTGTGCCTAACTAGCCGAAAAATCCACTATGCCCACTATCATGATCACTCGTTATTTACAGAGCCTGTCGTAGGTGTGTGCTATAAATTAGATCTATTTAAGGAGTGACATCCCCGCTCTAGGGATTCGGTGTATATCAAGGCCAACGGGCGTATCCATGCCGGATTTTAGATTTTACAGGTTTGACATCTACAGGTAAAATTATTTGCATTAATTTGCACAATACAGTGTCATAGCTTCAGTGTACATGCGCTTAGTGCAGCCACGTGAAATCTAAATTGTGACTATTGTATGTGTTACACTCTTGAAATTTTATGCGATCCAACTATTGATATGCTACACATAAACCTATAAATTCACAACACTTTATATTGACACTTTTAAGTTGTATTTCTCAGGTGTAATTAGATGCTTGACGGTGAGCTGAGATGCAATTGGGAGTCTAGGCTTTTCAAGATTACATTCATGGATTTCTGCATACATTCAAAATATCAAATCTCTTTGTATTATTTCCGAACTTTCATTATGATGCAAACCTTGGGACAAATGTTATTTTTTTCAATTAAATCAACGAGATTACTTTTCAAACGACTCATTTAGAGGTCGTTCTCTCATATCTTGTACAATATATTAATGAAATAATACTCCCGGACATATTTTCGCTGCGACCCATTTTGAGGGTGTTACAGATTGGTATATAGAGCCAAGGTTATAGAGAACTAGGTTGCATATGTTTCTACCTAGACTATACGTTTCTCAAACATGCACATCACATCAAAATTATCATGTGCATACACACTACCTGCTTGCATTCTCTGTCTCTTTACTTACACTAGACTCTCCTTACATGACTTAGGTCATATGTTAGCCTACTCTTACGTATATTTCTACCTTGTTTATATAAAAGTTATTGATATAAATAATAGAACATTCTCAAGAATTATGAATTTCACAATGGTCCTAAAACTCTTTCACAACTTTGCATAATATCGTTTTACATAACATTGAAACTTCTCAGAGTCCGTCGATCTCACTAGTTATCTTACTATTCAACTTCGAGTTCAAACACCCATCCTACACTATTGAAACACCTACGCCATCTTGTAATCCATCGCCTAGAATCATGCCGGTTAATTGAAACACGACTTTAACCTGTCACCTCACAATATTTCATCTTTGGAGCATGAATTTAAAAACTAGGACTGTATTTTATTTATTAATCCTATGATTTTGAAGAAAATGCCTCCAAAGAAAACTCCTATAACTGATGCTGGTATTAAGGAATTGATAGCCCAAGGCGTAGCTGACGCGTAGGCTGATTATAAAGCAGAACAAGTGATTATCATATTGCGACAAACTGCCTCACAAGAGACAAAGTGTAGCTATGGCTAATTCTGCTCGGGCTAGTGAGAAGAAAACGAGTATGCTGGAACTCTACCATTGTGGCCAACACGGCCAAGTTTTACCACAATTGCGCCCCCCCCCCCCTCACTCTGTGATTGTAAAGTGCAAGGACTGCTCAGAGGTTGTACTCGGCCATTTGACAGGGATTGTAAGAATCCTACTGCTGCTACAATCAATAGAACCCTCACTTGTTTGGCAATGTGGGATAATCAAGGGCACCGTACAGGAGTGATTGCTCAAAGTTTAAAGAACCAAATCGTGGAAATCAGTTGGAAACGGCTGGAAGCCTTTGCGGGAGGTGTTCTTTAGCGCTGGAGGAGAAACCGACCAGGGAACCTTAACAACTTGAAGGTGAGATCAAAGCCTAACGAGAGATTTTTACCCGTACTTACCCGTAGATAAACTATTAAGTTCGAGTGAACTACATAGGACTCTATTTCTTTTGCTCAGATTCTTGTTGTATCTTCTTTTAAATTTTCGTTGTACTGTGTGGATGATTTTAAATTATCTATCAAGTTATTGTGTTGTAAAATTTTTGTCATTTTACTTTAATTCTCTATCTATTCATGCAAGTCATTCCTTAAAACATTATAACCTTATAAGCATTTTTTCGTCATCTTATAAAAGACATCCTCTTGCCATTCCTCGATAAACCATTTTACTATCAGTGACAAATTTATTTCACTATCGTCTTAATTCGAACACTAACACTTTTTATAACCTACTTTACATCATTTGTACTATCACCTTATAAAATATCTCGTTTATTGTTTCACAAAATAATTAACTACATTGCTTTCATCATTAAAACTATTATTTTTTTCCACTTTTTGGACGAAAATGAGCTCATTTACATCGTTAGCCCCTCATAATTATACATAGTCTCGACGCACCTTATATTAATTTAGGACTCGGACCATACCAGCTAAACGAAGTAGTCACCTTAAAACTTTTGTCCAAAAAATCAATTCTCTACTTATATCCCAAAAAGCAAAGTTTCTGTGTGCGTGTTCAGCTAAAACGTGTTGTCACACGGAAAGCTGAAGTGTAATGCATAGTACTATAATGCTTTTACATCCACACCTTACTAATAGTCGATTGGCATACCTTACGCTTAAAGCGCTTCATGTCAAAAAGTCTAAGATGTATCACTAGCACCCTAGGGACGATTCTACCAACGGTTTATCGCCGTCTCAGGGATTATACTAAGATCACCTCATTCAACGTCCACGACGTGTTATATCTATAGAACCTTAGTAAGTTGTGTTGCCATCCATAGGTGAAAATTCTTTTCAAAAGTCAAGATGCATCACTAGCCACCCTAGGACGATCTACCAACGAGTTTACTCGCCGTCAGGGAATTTACTAAATCACTCATTCAACGTCGACGTAATATCATAGAACTTAGTAGTTGTGATGCCATCATAGGTGAAAATTCATTACCACCCTGGAAGGAAAATTTTTGTAGCTGACGCTTTAAGCCGAAAGGAACAGATAAGACTACTAGGATTCAAATTTTAGACGTAACACAAAAATTTAACCCCCGTCACCAATCTTGGATACCCAAGCTAAAACAGTTAAGGAGGAAAATATCGAGGATGAAAAATCTTAAGTAAGTATATACAAGGAATTAAATCCCGTCCCAATGAGACTCTTTATATTAAGAAAACAAAATTTGGTTACCACGTTTTTGGAGGATTGAGATAAGTATTCCGCAATAAGTACCCGCACCTCTTCACCAACACCACTCCGGAAGACAACACAAACTGAATTTCTGGACGAAATTCTTTTAACACGTGGAGACTGTAACACTTCGTCATTTCAGGTCATTTTACAACTACAAACTCTCAATTAATTATTTTAGACTTTTGCGCGTTTACATTTAATTTCAACCGTTTAGTTAAATCGCGTAAACTAAAAATCAACAATCAATGTAAATCGACATCATACAAATAAAAGTTTATGTCAAACAAGTGTTATATTATTTTTACGAAAATAATTTATAACTTTTCATATTTTATTTTTATACGTAACGTAAAACGTTTATGTTTCGCACTTTGGAACCTTTTTGCATGCATGTAAACCATTATACCTTTCTAGACTCAAACAAATATCCGCAATTATACCCAATACTTAAAAATTATATAAGTTTTATATAATTCATCACAATGGCCGGTTATGCATAACCAACACAAAAATGATATCAAAATTTCTTCTAAAAAACCATGTACTAGTTTACTAACCCTTCTTACAAGATTTATCAACTTTCTTACACACAAAGACTAATCCACTCCCCTCCCCTTACCAATAAACACCCACCGGACCTCCCCTCCCCCTAAAATCATGAAATGTGTAAGTTGTGTCTCCTAGATATTTTTCATATATTAAGACTTCATCATTTCACATTTCACAACTAGCAAAATCAAAACTCTCTCCCTTTTCCTTCTTAGAAACCCATGGCCAAAAATAAGCATACAAAATAATTCATAGTTTTCTATTTATTGATTTTACAAGTATACAAGAGTAATCAAGGGTATAATCTAAGGTGTTCCAAGTGGATTTGCAAGATTAGGGTTTCTATTTTAAGCAAGGATTTTTCAACTCTTGTAAGCAAAGGATTTGTGCCAAGAACAGTTAGGGTGTTAAAATCTAATTACTTGGGGTTTTTATAGATTTTTGGGTTTAAGATCAAGTCTGGGTTTCTATGTGAGCATCTACTTTGTAAGCATACTACCATTCACTCTTTTGATTCTCATACTATTTGATTAATGTTTATTCATTCGTTTTTATACTTTACATTATGTATCTTAACATATAAACATCTTGATTATTAAGTTATATCACCAACTAGTTCACTTTCATAAACATTTGCAAAGAAATCAAGAACACTACTTTACCTATGATTTTAGACATGTGGTTAGGTTTATAATTCATAAACTAGCTTATTTGCCCTTATGATTATTTCATGATATTATGAAGAGTTGGATGAGATTAGGTTAGTGGATGATTGTGATTGTGGAAGGTGATTGAAATATATAGACTAGTGGTTTTGTGGTATGAAAATGGAGTAAAAATAATGGACGAAAAGTGTGTAAAATACCCTTAGGGACAATAGCTTTATAACAGTAGGATATGGACATTTTGTCGAGCCAAAACCTTGAATATGTGTTAGTATATCTTTAACAGATTCGGGACATATAAAGAACGCTAAAAATGAACTTAAAACGAATAAGTTATGGCCAAAACTATATTTGAAACAATACCGGCAAAACAGTTTTTCGGCATAAATCAGACAGTTTTGAGGGCTTTTGAGTCCGAATCGGCTTAAGTATAAAACTAAAATGTTGTTCGGAATGAGTTTTCTCTGAAGTTACGTTGGTTTTGAAGCCCAAAAGTGTAAAACGATTGAGTTATTCTAAATCAAACTTGGACTATTTTTTGGAAAGTGTTATAAAAATTTCTGCACTATTTTTCCTGACATGAATAGTAAAGTTATATTTTCGGAATTTTTTCGGTCATTTGAACTATTAAAAACTTAAAGAAATATTTTGGCACACATTTATATTATAAAAAAATTCTTTTTTTCTATACGAGAGTTTTAAAACCTTATAAATATTATTTTATGAATTAACTAAACTATATATATATCGTCGTTGCAAAAATAATAAAAGTGGAAAACTCTTAACGATCTGAAATTATTTTAAATTTATACGCTAGGTCTAAAACTTATTCAGTGTGATATAACAAGCTAAAAATATAGTGCATTGTTACTAATATTTTCATGCTTATTCTCTAATGCTTATATTTTATTCGGTGCTTTCTGGCTATTGGTGACGACGACGGCTTTGTTGATTGTTACTACGTTCGATACTTTTATTTGAGGTGAGTTTCATGGCTCTTATTTTACTTCTTTTTAACTTTTTTGGGGGAGAATACATGTGTATTTACAAACTCGTTTACATACTTGTTTTCATAGCGTACTTACAAACTCGTTTACATGTTCGTTTTTATAACTTGTTTACAAACTCGTTTAGATGATTGATTTCAAACTCATTTACAAATCTCGATGCGAGATACATTGATCATTTTACAATTGGACACAAGTACAATACTTTTCAGTTCTTACAGTGATTACGTAGCGTGTCTAAGTTACGATAACCCACTATGCCCACTATCATGAACTGTTAATTACTTTGTGTGGGCGCGGGGGGGGGGCATGCACGGGTGTTATACCTATTTTTGGGAGTGAATCCGTCTGAGGATTGGGTATTCCCGCCTGTCAACGCGGGTTGACCACAGGGTTCGATCCCCGACAACGGCGCTAATCTAATTTGATTATGTCTCTTAACACGCTATACGTAAATATATTTTAGTATATAAGGATTATTCGTTCAACATACATAGCTTCTAGTAGTATTTTCAACGAGTATTTGAAACGAATTCTTAACCAAAGTTGACTCAAAACACCTCCGTCGTTTCACATCGACGAAGTGTGAAATTGAAGATCGGTTAAATCCGGCGATCGCGCGTTTTGAATGGTTTCAAAGATTTTTGCTCTTTTTTTTTCTAAATCTACTGTGTTTTCTAAATCCTACTAAATGTAAAAGACAAGTAAGTAAATAAGAAATGACATTTAAACATGTAAGCATTAAAACGTAAACGGGAATTAAAAACGCGATAATTAAAACCCTAAATTATCAAAAATTAATCCTAAAATTATCTTTTCTACTTTTCTTAATCCTAATTGACTATTTAAAAAGAAATGCTAAAGAAATTCTAAAACGAGAGATGTTTAAAGTTAAAAATGAAGAAAACGAGAACGGGAACGTAATCCCGTTCTTTAAAAAATGAAATTACAAAATATTACCCTACGAAAGTAAATTTCAAACCTAAGCCTAGAATATGATAAAAGAAAATTTTATAAAAAAGAAAATTATTTTTTTTGATTATTTTTTTATTTTTTATGATTTTTTAAAGTTTTTAAGAAAAGAAAATGATTAAAAATAGAAAACTTAACCCAAAAATTTGGAAAAATTACAAAAAGTGTAAAAAGTAATGCTTGATTTTATAAAAATGAAACCTAAAAATAAGCAGACGAAATAAGCTCTAAAAAGACAGAATTAAGCTACGGCTTATTTTGGAAAATAAGAAAAGAAAACGTGTATATAAGAAAAGGTTTGGGCTATCATAACAGATAGCCCTGGTCTGGTGCGATGGTTTGTGTGTGTGGGAGTTGGGACGTTTGTGTGTAAAGCAAGAGGTCATGGGTTCGAATCCATGGCCTCTTGTTTTAATAGTTTTTTTTATTTTTGGAAACTTTTAAAAACAAAGTTGTAGAGAAGATGAGAATAAGCAAAATTTCTAAAAAGAACTTTTTATGAAAACTAGAAAATAAGCTGGAAAATGACTTTATAAGCTAACAAAAACACATAAAACTCCTTTTTGAATTTTTATTAAAAACTTAAGCAACTAACAAGATTAAATAAGCTAAGTCCTAAGCTAAATAAGCTACTACTAAACTAAGCCTAACCTAATAAGCTAATCTGAAGAAACTAACTTCTAACCTAATAAGCTAGTTTAAACAAGAAATAAGCAAATCAAAAGACAATAAGCTGAAAAAGCACTTGGGACACAACTGAGCTCAAAACAAATAATGAGACAACTTTGAGCTTATTTTTAAAATAGCTAATGGATCCTTATGGGAATCTAGCTTATACTACCATAAACCCTGGCCAAAAAGCAGCATGAAACAGCTTTTAAAACATATTTTGAAACTCAAAAACTTAAATAAAAAGCTATTAGAAAACTGCTTATTTACTTAGTACATGCTGAGTGAACTCAGTATGTACTGAGTGTTCAAAAGACAAAATGGTACTTTGCAGCTTAAAAACAGATTGACAAATAAGCTCTATAAGCTGAAATAAATTTAACAAGTTAAGTCTACCCTAAAATCTACTTGATTACTAAATTTTAAAAGCTAAAACCTATTTTTAACTACTTAAATTTTGAATTGAAAAAGGCATCTTGTTTGTTTTTCTTTATCTGATGCATTGACTTATTTTGAACTAAATTAATTCTCTACTGCAGGTATAACTAAATAGATTTTATACTATAGAATACACCAAAACAATATCAATTTACATAAAATTAACACTAGAAATATTCTCATCAGCTCAAGAGCTTATGGATCTATACTATTACCGCTGGATTCAATTAGCTATCTGAAACTTGATCATTATTTGACAGAAACCAAACTAAATCCATAATCCGATCTTTATAAACCTAGGAATGAGTTTTAAAATCAGTTTAAAGGATTGAGACACTTGACATATAACTAATTGTTGTATGTCTTAAGCAAAAACACCCTTTAAAAGGTTTAAACCCATCTTTTAGCTTATGAATTTCAGTTTTAAAGCACAAAGCTTAGATATCAGATAGTAATCAGCTTATAAAAGACCTATTTAACATTTTTAAGTAAACAAAAATCCAGAACAATAAGTTGCAATACTAAGCTAATATTTTTGGTATTTTTCACTGTTTTATAACTACTACAGGTAAAATAAGATTTCAGCTAATAAATGACAGTTTTAAGCATTAATCTACTACAATAAGCAACAATAAGCAAATCTAAACATCTATAAGCAAGTAATAAGCAATTTAAGCTAGAAATGCAATATTAAAGCTACAAAAGGTAAAGTAAGAACTTACAATAGCCTTTGCTTAAACAAGGCTTACAAATGCTCCAAGAGCTAATCAACAAGCTCCATCTTATCTTATGATAAGATGGTTAGGTCCTGGAAGTCCTTCCATTACTGACTTCCCTTCCAATAACAAGCTGAGGTACTTTTAAGGGAGGATTTGTATCTTATTAAGCTTAGTTAAGCTTTTGTGAGCTTAACTAAGTGTAAACTAACTAAAGTAGCTTAAGAGAGCTTATGAGAAGCTTATAATCAATTTAGACATAAGTTGCTAAATGAAAAGATTCACTGAATTCAACAAGTTATAATAGAAAAACTAAATTTAATTAAGACTAAAAGCTGATTATATTACTTGAAAAGAGATTACATTGAATTTTAAAGAACAAAGCTAAAAATTACAAGTTACAAGCTAGATTAAGCTACTCCTAAAAATTAAGCTAGATAAGATGCCTTTATGAGTGAGAGAGGTCCTTTACTTATAGGCTTAAGAAGGAGATTCCAGGTCTTGTACACGTAACTCTTGAACTCTAATCTTGGCCCTTTATTGCTTGCAATCATTGGATCCCTTTTCTTAGCCGTTGGATTAATAAGTGAGCACACGGATTGCCAGCGTGGCAATCCTTGTGTCAGAGGCCTTGTGCTTCTTTTGGCTTGTTTTTAGTGTAAATTTCCCTTCTTGATGTGCTTCTTTGCAGCACGTGTGTGATTCCTTGAGATGTCTTGGCCAATAGAAGCAAAGGAGTGACGTTTTTGATGCTGAGTCATCACTTGGCACTTGGAATCTTTATTGCCATGTTGGAACGAGCTTGGGAGGAAATTTTAACCCTTAATTTGAGCTGTGAGGTAACTTGGGACGAAGATGAATAGTAAAAACGACTTTTCTTGCTTTTTTACCCCTTTTATTCGTTTGACCCGGGTTTTGACTTAGGCTTAGGTTTTTTTATAAAAGAGTTTGGGCCGGTGTATTGGGTATGGTTTTGGGCTCGGGTAATTAAAAGGATTTTGGGATGATGGTTTAATAAAAACACTTTTAACAACCGTTAGTTATGGACTAACGGTGTTAGGGGTTTTGGGACTTTTGGTGAAATTATGTTAATTTTAAGGATATTTTTGGTATTTTGAAGGTTTTGTCTTTTTGTGGTTGACCAAGTTTTGACCAAGATTGACTTTGTTGACCTTTGCTAGAAACTCCCGGCTCTTGTGCGCTCTCTCCGTTCCCGTGTCCGTGTTTGTCCAGTTTTGACCGTTTTCTTGTGATTTTTGCAATATCCGTACCTACACATCACAAATGACAAAACAAGCAATATACAAGCATATTTTGCATAATTTGTTCATTTTATGGTCATTTTTGGTATAAAAAGGATATGTGATTTCTCACATATCAAAATTCTCCAAACTAAGTGATTGTCGTGTCCTCACGCAATATTATATGCATATAAACCATAATACCTCAAAACTTCTCCAAACTAATCATTTAAAAAGTAGCAAAGTCTTTTGTGGGGAGAGTTAAGAAATCACAAGCTTTAAAACACCCCATTTCCCCATTTTTCAAAACTTTTCTTTTATTTTTTTATTTATTTTTAATTATTTTTTTTATAATTTTCCTAATTTACAATTTACAACTTATTTATGTGTGACATAATGTATTGCTTTTATTATTCTTGATTAACTATGACTGAGTTTTAGGATCACGGAACAAAAAGCACAATAAAAGTGTTCAAAAGATAAATTCATCTCCCCAACTTTCACCTTTCCAAGCCAAGCTCTAAAAACAAGCTCATTGCAAAATACAATTATGATGGTAACACCTACTAATAAAACTAATTGTGTACTTACATTTCCTCCCTTATTCCTAATTTCCTCTAAGGATTTTATTATTATTATTTGTGACAAATAATATATGTCCTTATTAATAAAGTAAACCCGGTTTAGACTATTAATAGTTTGAAATCCTTTCCTAAAGAGACGATATGGTGAGAATAAGGTCCACATTAAGGTTCTTATTTCGCATGATTTAGGGGTTATCCTTTTTATTTCATCCGCAACAACTCAACTACGAGTCCAGAGACAGAGGCTTTATTTAGATAACCCCGGAGTTGAAATTTGGCTTTATTCTTATTATTATTATTATTATTATTATTATTATTATTATTATTATTATTATTATTATTATTATTATTATTATTATTATTATTATAGCAATATTATTAAACCACGGTACATTAATCAGTTAGCCCCCCCCCCCCACACACATCGGACATATAGGTGAGCCGGCATACATGTACTACTGAACATCTCCCTCCCGATGATCTACTATACTAGATATATAGGTGTGTGTGTTCTCCGGTAATTTCCTTGACCTTTTAGAAGGCTGCAACATCGTTTGTGAGCCGGCAAGATGCAACAAACTTTTATCAGTCTCGGATTTTTATTACTATGTGCCTTATTTAGAAGACTGCCACATCTGTTGTGAGCCAGCAAGAGGCAGTAAACTTTTATTAGCCCACGGTTTTTATTATTATTATTATTATTACCTCCACCCTTTAAACGACTGTCACATCGGTATGCGAGCCGACCATGATCCAGAAGTCTTATTTTGGCTTTGGTTTATTACATAATTATTATTATAGCCAAATTTCAAGTCCCGTGGTCTTTTAAAAACTGCCACATCGGTATGCGAGCCGACCATGGTCCAGGAGTCTATTTCCCCACAACACTGACAAAACCTCGATGTGTACCTTACTTTCACCAGAAGGAAAGTGATCTAAACTAAGAATCGCAAAAACCAAAGAAACTTTATTTATTCAACAATTATATAATGTTTATTAAGCTGATGGGAGCAAAAAACCTCAATTATATTTTATGAGCCTTTTAAAGAATCCACTATTCCTATGTTTAGCATCCAAAACTTATACTTTACTCTATCATCTCTGTTCTCACAATTTAAAATTTCTAATAGAAACTCGAGAGTACATTAGCCTAAAGAATTAAGATCGGCACTTTAACAAGTCACATGACTGGCAACATCTAAACTCTAATAAATTGATCTTGATATTTAAAATCAATTTGGGGAACTTGCAAGTCTTGAACTTTTTCAAAGCTGGACTTGCGTTTATAGCTACTTGTATAAAAGATTGCAAAATCATCTATTTACAGTTAAGGAGAAAAGCTTCAGTTATAAAATGTCCGGGTCAAAATTAATTTTCGTTATCACAACGAAACCTTACATTCGTGTCATATTTTTATTTTTCAACAACTTTTTATATTTTTCAACATTTTTCTACACACAAATTTTTTTAAAATATATTTATGAACAATAAACTAGATATTAAGACTTAAAAATTTAAAATTTTTGTGGGAAAACAGGGTACGTGAGAACAACGGGCAAAAGTAGGTAAGATCATATCGAGATAACATTACCCCATACTAAAATTAAAATGGTCTCATGTTTCCTAGCTAAGACTTAAAAACCACCATACTTAGTTAAAAATAGTTAAATGCATAATTAAGCATGGATACAAGTATCACAAAATATCAAGCCGTTATCAAGTATGTACAAGTATATATGTTAGGGCGATAATAAGCTGGACATCGATTTCCCCTAACTTATGGCAAGCAAGAGGCGAGGAAGCTCGCGTGGATCCAGGACAAACACCGAACACGAGAGTCTTCAAAAATTTGAGGTCAATCTACAAACAACCACAAGTACAAAACAATAAGAATCGAATAGTTCAAGCCTACCTCACATCAATTAGAAATAAGATAGATGGATAATGCAGTGGGTGTCCCACAAAGCGCTTTGTTTTTTGGTAATCCGAGTACATATCTTGACCGCTCCCCAATTCATTGTCCTAGGCGAAAGTTGGAGATCCTGGACTACCTTGGGTGAAAGTCCCCTCTGAAGGTAATGCTTCACACGAGACCATTCACTTAAGTTTGGACCATCGGGTTGAGATAACTCGATGGTTCCGTATGGAAAAACTTTAGTGCTGGTGAAATGTCGACCAGGAGTTTGTAAGCTTTCCGAGGAATATCCATTTCGACGAGAGTTGAAGAGTAAAACACTCGGTCACAACATTGAAAATGTGGTTTTTGTCTTAGCGTCGCGTGAAGGCTTTCGACCTTCTTTTCTCTAAAGCAATTCTCGTATAAGCTTGATCACGATGCTCATTACGTTCGTTAAGTTGAAGCTTCGTGATACCCGCGGTTTTAAGTTTTGAATTAGCATGTTCAAAGCCAATATGCTTTATGCTCTAATCGATAGGTAAATGGCAAGACTTTCGTAACTAGTTAGTAAGGCGTACAAAATCGGTGTATTAAAAGCGGTATGAAATGCCCATAAAGCGTTATCTAGTTTGTCGGACCACGAGGCACGGTTTTCTCTAACCGTCCTTTCTAGAATACGTTTCAAACCACGATTGGACACCTCCACTTGACCGCTCGTTTGAGGGTGATAAGCGGTAGCAAGCCGATGAGTGACCCCATACTTAGACATTATTTTTGTAAATTGATCATTACAAAAATGGGTCCCACGATCGCTTATAATAGCTCTAGGTGTTCCGAATCGGGCGAAAAGAGATTTCAAAAACTTAACTACAACTCAAGCATCATTTATGGGGAGCACATTCGCTCCCACCCACTTCGAAAGATAGTCAACAGCTACGAGGATGTATTTATTCCCACATGAAGACGGAAATGGTCCCAAAAAATCGATACCTCATACATCAAAGATTTCACAAACTTGGATAGCGTTTTGAGGCATCTCATCTCGTTGTGAAATTCTGCCTTGTCTTTCATACGTATCCCAAGATTTGATCATAGTATGGGCATCTCGATATATGGTCGGCCAAAAGAAACCGGCATCAAATAATTTTTGAGCGGTGAGATTGGCACTATGATGGCCCCCGGTGGGTCCTTCATGACAAGCTTTGAGGATATCATTAGCTTCTTGCCGATGCACACATCGTCGAATGATTTGATCCGCACAAATACGAAAAAGATAGGGATCGTCCCAAAAATAATGTTTAATGTCCTTGAAAAACTTCCTTTTTTGTTGAGTTGTCATTCCTTTGATGATAAAATTCCCCGCATGGAAATTTGCATAGTCCGCAAACCATGGGGTACTTTCACTAAATATTTTACCAAGAGTCTCTAACGGAAAATTTTCATTTATGTCTTTGTTTTCTAACACATCCTTATGAGGATTCTCAAGTCTAGATAAATGATCCGCCGCTAGGTTCTCACTTCCTTTTTTATCACGGATGGTGATATCAAATTCTTGTAGGAGGAGCACCTACCGGAGCAACCTCGGCTTGACGTCTTGTTTATTCTTAAGGTATTTTAAAGCCGAGTGATCCGTATACACTATGCTTTTAGATAAGACAAGATATGGCCGAAACTTTTCAAAAGCATATACTACGGCAAGCATTTCCTTTTCCGTGGTGGTGTAATGAATTTGAGCTTCGGTCATTGTCTTACTAGCATAATGTATAGGCTGAAAGTGCTTTATCTTTCGTTGTCCCAAAACCGCACCAATCGCGAAATCGCTTGCATCGAACATGAGTTTGAAAGGTAGGTTCCAATCGGGGATAACTAAGATCGAGTTCGGTACGTTCCTTTTTAAGAGTCTCAAAAAGACAATACAATCCTTAGATACCACAAAGAACAGTTTTCTCTTCTCAAGAAGATGAGTCACAGGTCTAGCTATTTTGGAAAATCAAATCTTGGATAAAACGTCGAGTAAAACAACCTACATGACTAGGAAACTTCCATAAACCTTTTATGTAGTTGGGTGAGGGCGTGCTCTAGCGATAATATCGACTTTAGCACGATCGACCTCAATTCCTGACTTTGGAATTTTATGTCCTAACACAATTCCTTCTTTACACATAAAGTGGCACTTCTCCTAATTTAGAACTAAATCCGTGTCTTCACACCGTTTTAGCATCTTTTCTAAATTGGAGAGGCACGAATTAAAACTATCCCCAAAAATTGTAGAGTTGATAAAACGAAATCTATCCAACTAATGACATATGCCATAGTACATAGATTCATGTTTGAGCAGTATCTCTAGATAATATGTTGAGTATCTCAATTGCAGACGTGTAAGGATAAGTGACTATCGCGGAGACAATGACTAGACAAGACACACATACCATCAGAGATGTGCTTTACTAGACTCGCCCCAGTGTAATAGACGCTTAAGGTAATATGTATTTCCTAACTCCTCGTCCGCGTCTTGTGAAAAGATCAAGAAGATGTTTACTCCATTGCAGTATCTTGCGGCAATCTCCTCCCTGGCTCGCGCTCATCGCTGTCTCAAGTCCCTCCGTAAATCTCCATCTAGTGCAAACAATACATTGATATAGCTTCCATAATTCCTCCCTGGTATCTTTTTAATCTCCCTCCCTTGACTCCTCTATAAAACAATTGGGCAATGAGACAAACTTATCTTCTTTTTTCGGCTCTACCCGGCTTCATTCTTTTTTTTGAAGTAGTGACGGACTCTCTATCAATTTCTTGTGATGCATACCTTAATAGTCGATACAATATTCTTATCCACACCCTCTCTTGGAGGTATAACTAACTGTGTGTAGTAGATAGTTCACATTGCATCATTTTTCTCTCTGTATTCGCCTGTGTCCACATAGAGTACTAATCTCATCGTCACATTGTGCTGTGTGCTGAACCTCAATTGCACTGGTAAATACATAAATCACACACAATATGATCTGATCGACTCTGAGTTCTTTTTCGCAATGTGTGAGAATAGCATGACTCTGCATCATATAGATAATCTTGAAGTTTAGTTTTTCTTCATACGGACTCCTCAATCGTTTTCTCCTCGTAATCAATACTCTCGAAGTTGTTATGTGAACTTTTTATTAAAACAACTCAACCACACCCCACCCAACCCCCTACCACATCCAACAAAACACCCAAGTCAACACAAACATCATCGAGCTCGCTATCAGCGCACAATTGTATGTAATAATCCACACAAACACTCATGCACTACTCACGACACATCCTAAATACCTAACCCCATCCACACACAAACTGCACTACACAACCCTCTCAAATCTTCTTACCCCTTCTTGTTGTGTGTGTTGTTTAGCTTGACGTTATATACTCCTCTTCTCCTTGTACTATATGTGCAAACCTAAGTCTCAATTGATATATATCACTCCTCTTCACTAGATTCGAATTGTAATTATATGTTGTTGTGTGTACTAAAATGAACGATCCATGGTGCTATCAGTCCCTGCTCTCGTAGAGATGTATTCAACATTTCTCCATTGTGTGTAGTACTGTGACGAAGTGTAGCGGCGGCCATATTTCTCTTCCTGTGAAATAAGCTGTCCGAATGTCGTGAGTGGTTTTATTGTCGCACTGGTTACCTGCCGGCCTTCCGAAGAGGGCATAACGTTTTAGGGGATATTTTTGCTCCCACTACGTTCCCCGTTTGCTAGTTTCTTTTTCATACATGCGGATGTTACCTAACCGTTGTGTGCTCGGAGGATCAGAGTGTAAACTTCGTCAGTTTTTCTTTTTTTAGTTATTAAGATACAGATATGTGTTATTAGATATAGAGTATGTTGTACTGTTCTCATTTTTTCTACTTCTATTATGATTGTGTGTGAGTGATGCGCACTAGGAAATGTCTCAGTATCAGTTGTTAAGGTGCAAGAATATTATCCTGTCACCCTCTTGAATTATTTATCTCTGAGCCTGTTGTTTTGATTCTAGATAGAGGACTGTGCATACCATCGGAGGGAGTTGAGATAGCATCGCTGCTATTGATCTTAAGTAATTGTCTTCGCAATTAAGCAGTGAGACTTTACGTAGTCTCATCTTCCTTGCGATCTGTGCTTATTCGACCGGCATGGCGGACAGATTATATTCTTCTGGAAGTGGATGATAAGATTCGAATGCTATCTTCCGCAGATAGGCGATAGTCGCAGCTCGCCCGTCTCTCTAGTCTGTAATCTTAGTACAGGCTAATTGAGGATCGACGGATAGCGATCAGGTGGATATCCCGCTCGGCAACTGAACTCTACCACGCTATCAAGGATTGTTATTGTGCCAGTCAGTTCAAATCTTCCCTAGCGAATTTACATGGAGCTTACTGTACACCCTCACCCCTTACAAGACCTCTCATACTGCATCGTTCGCATCCCTGTGTGACTCGTTCCGTAACTTTTACGGATTCGAGATGTTATACGACCCTGAGTCCGCAGTGTATCGTGTTAAGGATGTTTATTTCTTAGTTGATCTATGCATTAAAAGTGATGGCGTTTCTCGTTATACTACACTCCGAAAGGGAGCCTCCAAAGGTTTGATTGTACGAATACAGAAACCATCTTCTCTCTCCTCTTATGTTGTATATCACCATTTAGGTTGTGAGTGTCTCGACACCCGCCAAAAATTAACGAGTTCTACAAGCGCTAGCCTTATATGATCATGGAGTTCTCCTCGAAGTAATTGCTCGCATGCAGTTAACTGTACTGAGACAGTTCTGGCGTTTCTCTCAAAGAATAGCATATCTACAATCTAAGAGAGTGCGAGGTAGGAAAGTGGAACTTTCCCATCTTTTGCTAGATAATGAACATCGTGACTTCAGCGAACTGTAAGAGTAAACTTTCTATAGGTCTGTCACCGTATACTGATTTACTAGAGTTCAATCGTTCGAGAATCTCTCAGAATGTATGTGTCACTACGCTGTGGGTTCCAAATGACTCGGCGTAAGTTATAGCGATTGAGTTTTCTCGTGTAACCACTACCTACTCGATCAGAATGCCGGCATAAGATTTATGCGTCGAGGCGCAAAGATAGACGCTTTAGAGAAGTTAGTGAACAGTACTACGACGTCCAGGTCTCCGTGGTGATTACTCAAAATTTTGCGAATGCACAGTCAAATACGTTGTAGCATTGGTGTAGATATCTCGCGCGCAATGTGTTTCTAGGAGTAGAGATCCTCAGTTTCTGAGGGTGAAGATGAATACTTACGAACGAGACTTCTACCCGATAAAGCACATCTTAGTGAATTTGTGTAAGAAGATGCACTGCTTAGTCTTTATTCGTGACAGGCCTTGAATCAATTCCCTCAATAGATCGCTACCTGGATGGTCTCAATAAATACATTTGGCATTGTCAAGATAGCTAACTCACTGATCCGCGAAGCTTATGAGATGATCGCTCACTATACCGGCCTCTAAATGCTTAGAACAGATTTGTTGAAATAGTTATCTCCTGTTCGTGAGTGTCGAAGCTTGTTCGTCATCTGTGGAAGTTGTGCACTCTCATCCTACCTTCTTTAGTGCTCTCGGATTATCCTGTATTGTGTGTGTTAGAGTGAGACTCGGGTCAATACCATATCAAGTTCTCCGCTGCCTTGACCGCAGTTTAATAGAACGCATCCATAATTGTTCTGGGACGACTCATTTAGGTGGTTAAAGCAATACGTTTGTGTGCGCATAAACAAACACTATCGTGGCAAAAAAATAGGTAATATATCAATAATTCCCGGTCGAGTCCGAATAACTGTGTGTGGCAATGTGGGCACCATCATAATCATTTTGTCCCACGCGAGATGAGAATCGCGCGATAATCGCGGAAGATCCAGTGCATCTCACTTCCTCTCTTCCTCCACAATTAGAGTCTTCGCACACTCTTCTTGAATGTCTGAGATTCAGCGAGTCACCTACTCGCGCTTAGAGAGTCACTCAGTGTCCCAGACTACATCCTACATAGAATCCCGCTAGCAGAGAGAAATAGTCATATAAGTTGCTGTATATCATGTAAAGGTGACCGCGACACCTTCTTCAGCAATTACTAAGCGTCCTACAGTCTCAATTCTCTGTACTGTGTATGCACTCCGACAGCTCGTGTCTCTCTCGACTATTCTGTGCTACCTTATGCAGTGATGTTGCGAATATCACGAGCGTCGTACTTCACCCTGTTTTCGTTGTATGTGTTGTTTTTCAACTCTGAGTGTTCTATCGCCGAACCATAACTTGCGTAGTAACTCGAGAGAGAAATGTCGAATGTAATTCTATTATCAGCTCGAGCCTCCCTTCTTGGATTTAATGTAATGTTTTGTTTATGGATGAAGTAGACGGAATGGTAAGAAGAGAATGCACTTTGAGAAAGAATCTCTTTTTGTCAAACCGGTGCTTTAGTGACTTGGAAAAAATCACTCCCGACTCAAACCACACACCTGGTTGTTGTTATTGAAAATCAAGGACTCAGAGAGTCCTCTCTAGTCAATTTTGTTGTTGATGATTCAATCAAAGAACGGCTTATACTCTCAACATCGGTTCCTCCTCAGATCTATCTTCGGCATAAATGTATATACATTGCCTGTCGTTGTTGTCCACCCCACACATCGTCATTACTTCATCTAGAGACATTATCATTCATTACACATTCTTCCCCTTCCTACTCCGCACATCTGCTCTTTTGCTTTGGCATAGTTTCTCATCAATTTGATCATTAGTTCTCCCCTCTGTAACTTGAAAACTCATATTTGAAAATTTCTTGTTGACACTTGATTTTTAGGAACATTGAAAAGGTTGGTTTTTGATAATCCTTGTCTTTGAAATTTGGAGCATGATTATTTTGAACTTGAAAACCTTGATTTCCATGAAAATGTTTCCCCGATATTAAAATTTATCCCTTGACCTTGATTTTGATTATACCTATTTTGACCATTGTTTTTGCACCAGAGCTAAATCCGTGGTTGGTTCCATTTGGTTTACTAACACAGTTTAGAGATTAATTGATTGTAATTACCCGTTGTCACACAAAACACTAGAATTGATTGTATCCGGTATTAGGACAAATTGTACAAGCATGAGAGCTCCGCTACAAGTAAACAAATTTCCTCAACGCCTTTACACCGGAGCGGGATAGTGACAACTTTTTTAGAAACAGTTCTCAACTATAGGTCGAAAGTTGGTCGCAAGCTTATCAAATTCTTTCATCCGTGTTTTACTAACACTTTCCCTAGAGTTGTATTCATCTAGAAACATTCGATTTATTACGTTGAAGAACGAACTTGTTGATTTATTCTCAATTATATTCATAGCCTCTGCTAGTCGTCTTATTCAAAAGTTTTTACCCTCCGCGCATTTAAGGAGTCTTGATCTTTCTCGTTTAAACCGTTATAGAAGGTATCAACTTGAGTTAACTCCGTAAATCTGTAGTAGGGACAAGCTCTAAGCATTTTCTTAAATCGTTCCCATGCTTCATTAAAAGTCTCCTCGAATTTTTGTTTAAAACGAGAAATTTCATTCTTTAAGTGAGTGGTTTTCGTAAGGAGGGAAAAATTGATTTCACAAATTTAGTAGTTTGAGATCTCAGTCCACAATAGAATTAGGTGGTTCTTTCTCGTACCAAACTTTGGAGGCTCCCTCGAGTGAGTATGAAAACATCATAAGCTTAATAACATCGTTCGGTACATCTCTAAATCGTAAAGTCAAGGTAATTCTTTTGAAACTATTAATATGAGCGTGGGGATTTTCCCTCTCAAAACCATAAAACGGACTAGCTTGAACCAATTGTAGCAAATTCGTTTTGATTTCAAAGTGGTCTTTTTACGCATTAATTCGGTAATCGATAGCCTTTCCATACCCTTCTGTGGTGTGCACCGGAGTAGCTCTTCATTGTACGTTTCCGCCAGTGGTGCAACTTCACGATAGTACGAAGCTCAAGGTTCGACTTTGTTGGAGACGTCCTCTATTTCGACGTTCAGATGGTTTCACGGGTGAATATTTGGAAAATTAGAATTTCTTAGGTGCGCATGCACTAAAACAAAACAAAATAAGGAGAAAAATTTATACACAAAATATTTTGTTTTACGAATAATCAACAAACTGTAGGGTAACTCCCTTAAGTAAAATTTGCACGGGGGACGTAGTGGAGGCGAATCGCCTTAAAAACGTTTTGTCCCTTCGGGCGTGTTCCGTGGAACAACCCTTCCGACTAGCTTATTTCACAAAGAAGTGCGCTTTTGTAAGTCGCACAAGATGGTCAAAATTTTGAATCTTAAGTTCCGGGAACTTATTTATGGATTATTTACATTATTCTCTAGTTAAGAGAATTTAAATTGATTGTGTTATTTTTAGTTTAATTAAGATAATAAAAAATCTCAAAAAATATCCGGAAGAGCATATTTTTGTATTATTTATATATTTATTAAACTTCTACTTTATAGTAAAAGAAAAAGGAAAAAAACTTTTTTTTTACTTTTATTTTTTAAATTTTTTTTTGTATTTTTTTGATTTTTTTCAAAAGAAGTAACTTTCGAAGATGTGAACGGTTCTCCCAAATCCCGATCGACAAATAAAATTGAAGGACTTTAATCACAAATCCGGGCAACGGCGCCAAAAACTTGATGTTTAGTTATAATAGTATAATACATAACGATGGTGAAATTCCTAAACTACCCTTGAGGACAAAGGTATAGTAAGACAAATCAACTACGAAAATATATAGACGTTATTTACGGTAAGTGATTACCGGGTCGTTTACCAAAAGATTATGAAAATGGAGGATCTCCGTTGTAACCTTTGGACAATGATTTGAATGGGATTTCAAAGATTTTTGATTGATTATCTAATTTTACAATTAAAAGCAATTAAAAACATTTAAGGGAAAACAATTAAGCAACAACGAGAATTTAAAGGAACGCAACAATTAAAACCCTAATTAATCAAAAATAAATCCTAAAATTATTTTTCTAATTTTTAAAGTTTTTAACAAAATTAATTAAGAAAAATATTAAACTTTGACTAAAAATTCTAAGAAAATTCTTAAAAATTACTAAAGTTATAAAGATTGTATGAAAAATAAGTCCTACGAATAAGCTAAAAAGAATAAGCCAGGAAAAAGAAAATAAGCACTCGAAGTGCTTATGCTAAAAAGAGCTCAAAAATGTGTTAAAAGGTTTAAGGGTGCAACTTAGGACGTAAAAGTCCTAACTGCACATTGGTGAGAGTGGGTGAGTTAGTGTTAAGGGTTAATAAAGGGTTGTAGGAAGGTGAGGTCAGGGGTTCGAGCTTGCTCACCCCTGATTTTCCTTCTTCCACTTTTTTTTATTTTTTGCAAAAACCTAAAAAGCAAAGTTATAAAGTAGATAAAAATAAGCTATTTTTGTGAAATCAACTTTTTTCTAAATCACTAATAAGCTAGGAAACAGCTTAAAAATAAGACAGAATTCACTTAACTACTTTTTTAACTTTTAACACAACTAAATAAGCTAGAAAACTAAGAGAAGCTAGAGAGAAACAAATTCAGAGATACTAGAACTAACTTCGAACCTAATAAGTAGTATAAACACGAAATAAGCAAATCAAAAAGACATAAGCTGAAAAAGCACTTGGGACACAACTGAGCTCAAAACAGATAATGAGACAACTTTGAGCTTATTTTTAAAATAGCTAATGGAACCTTATGGCAATCTAGCTTATACTACCTTAAACCCTGGCCAAAAAGCTACATGAAACAGCTTTTAAAACATATTTTGAAACTCAAAAACTTAAATAAAAGGCTATTAGAAAACTGCTTATTTACTTAGTACATGCTGAGTGAACTCAGTATGTACTGAGTGTTCAAAAGACAAAATGGTACTTTGCAGCTTAAAAACAGATAGACCAATAAGCTCTATAAGCTGAAATAAATCTAACAAGTTAAGTCTACCCTAAAATCTACTTGATTACTAAATTTTAAAAGCTAAAACCTTTTTTTTAACTACTTAAATTTTGAATTAAAAAGGGCATCTTGTTTGTTTTTCTATCTGATGCATTTGGCATATTTTGAACTAAAACTTAAATCTACAACTATAGGCTAAACGACTAGATTTCTATACTAATAGAATACCTAAACAATAGCAATTACACTAAAATTTAACCACTAGAAATAATCATAAGCTCAAGAGCTTATGGATCTAAACTATTACCTTAGATTCTATAGCTATCTAACAACTTGATCAATATT